>JAAGNO010022944.1:0-84901 GCA_033439905.1 Ceryle rudis | reverse complement strand
GACGACGCGCGGGAAACGGGCTGTGTGGGGGGGGGGGGGGGTGGGGGGCTCCGCCACAGGGGACGGGGCGGGGGGGGGAGGCTCTGGGAAGGGCGCGGGGGGTGGCTCCGTCCGCGGGGAGCCCTGCGGCCGCCCGCCTCATCTGCTGCTGGATGCGAGGAGGCGTGCTGCTCCCCCCGCCCCGTGCTATCTCCGGGGAGAGCCGGCAGACTGGAGCGGGGGTGGGGAGGTGATGCATGCGGAGGGCTCTGGACACCAGGAGTGGAAATTGAGGGCCAGGTTTTAGGGGGAGGGACCCGAGCAGCCCCCGCAGTCTCCCCCGCTATCGAGCTTTGCACAGGGCGGCTGGGCGTGGAGGGACAAGGGCGCTGGAAGCCTGAAGCTGAAGCAGGGCCCTGCTGCCTCCTGGGGGGTCGTGGTTGTCTGCGCTCCCGTCTCTTAATTGGCATCATGTGGGGGAGCGGGCGGAGCGGTGACAGCTGCGACAGGCGGGACGCATCCCGGCGGAGCGCTCGGCTCAGTCCAGCGCCGCAGCCCCGGCCGGCCGTGGTCTGGCGGGCGGGAGGCGTCGGGGGCACGGGGACGCCGGGGAAGCCCCTGCCCTCGCCCCATCACCGCGCTGACCTCCCGGCAGCTTCTAAGCCACGAAGGGCTCTGCTTTCCGCGCTCCGCTCTGCTCTTCTTTAGTTGAATGATCGCTTGCTCAATACACGGCAGCACAGCTCCCGTGACCCGCGCTCTGCCTGCGGGTCGTCTGCCGCTTCCCTTCTTGCTTGCCCGGGAAGTCGTACAAAGAAGTGGCTGGCTGAGACGCTTGTTTACTGTGTTTGTTGTCGTACATGATGTGTTGAGTACCAAGTTGAAGCTAAACTGCTTCAACCCAACAATACAAAAAAAGTCTATATATAGCCAAAGACTAAAATGCGCAAAGGGTGTAACAGCAACAACAAAAAATTGTGCAATTGCGGACATGTTCATGGCAGACAAATGCTTCTGTAGGTCCGTTTTTCACCAGAGCTAAACCAGATGAAACTTAAAATTTCGTGTTGTGTGACGGTCCCGCATCTCTCCCGTGAACCTGGCATGAGAGCAAGACAAGACAGGCCTTCATGGTCAGGCTGGTGTCCTGCTGCCATTCAGCATGGCCACAGTTGGATCATGTGGAAAAAGGATCATGAAGGGCTGAAGTGGATGTGTAAGGAATAACTTTCCCCAAAACTTTCTTCCTAACCCCTTTGTGGAGGAGTGTCTCTTTGCCTTAAACTGTTTTCGTTAAAGAAAATGCTCAGTGTCTGACCAGAAGATACTCAGCATCACATGTATCAAGACAGTTATTTCCTCTCTCCTTTTCTTCTCTTCCCCATTTTTAGCTATAAATAGGGCCCTAGCTTTTAAAGTTTGGAGCTGTCCTGATTTTTGTTTCATCCAGCCTCATTTTGAAGGGAAATAGCTATTTTAATATCTGGTTCAGGTTTTATCTGTGTATTATAGAAACTATACAGTGAAAATATTCACTGGAGTGTTGGGCCAAATCATGCAATCCTTAAACTGGCAAGTTTTGTGTAAGACTGCATGCTTGGCTCCAGATAATCTCCTGAAGGACTTAACAGCATGGCACGTAAAACTTGCTGTGAATAGGCTTTTGAATATTTCAAATGAAGAAATCTCTATTCTGAACTCAAATATGTAGATGCTCTTTGCCAAGTACCTTAAATTCATCATCTGCATTTGCAGTAGGAAATGACAGTGACTTTTTGTTCTTTTGACACACTAAGCAGCATGCTCCCAAATATTTGAAATGAGGACAGCAATTAAAGTCTATGTTTATACTGATGAGAAAGATGCCAGGCTTACTAACTTAGCTATAGTATGGTATAATGCAAACTTAACATAAGATTTAACCTCAGTTAAAATTGCTCGCTAACATGTATTGGGTAATATGATAGTTTGGTAAAAGCTTTACAGAAAAAGCCTTAGTAAGAAATCTGGAAGTATTGCATGTCCAGATATAATGGGAATGTTTAATTTGTTTCAATGGATCAATTGTATTTGAGATACTACATATGGCAGATCAACAGCATGGTACCACTTTTTATTACTTAAAAAAATAAATCCATAACTACTAAATATTTCCTCCCAGTATTTTTTATTTGTGCATATGTAGAGGATAATTTAAGATGCCCAGGCCTTAAAACAGGGTTATCAAAACAAGAAGACTGTGGTGTTTGTAGTACTGAATAATATATAAGGTAATGATCAATGGTTCCTTACAGGGAATACATTTCATCTTTACATTAGCTTGGCTATAAATTTTCCCTATTGGCTTCACCTTGTGCTGTATTAGATTTATGTGATTCATGACTGTTATTAATTAGTGCACAACTATTTTGTGGGAGATGCCAAATTAATTGTTAAAAAAATTCATGGAAGTGCTTTTTTATTGGCCACGTGAGGCTCAACACATACTACTATACTGTTATTTTATTATTTCATGTAAATGTATTTTCCAGTAAGCTTTAAAAATAGTTACACGGTGTGCTTAGACATGAAAATTCTCAAAATATATTGAAAATGCTGGTCTGTGCTTTATTTCATGACTCAGAAAGTAACATAGCACAGCCGTGTGTTTCTGAATGTTGTAGGATAGCTCCTGTGATATCATTACACTCTTACCTGAGCACTCCCAAATAGGAAGCAATTTCCATTTTTTTCCACAAGACTTCTAGGTTTATGCAAGGTTTGGCCAGTCGCATTCTCATTAAAGAGGTAAGCAATTTGCAGGGAAGGCTGCCAAAAAAACCCCAAACCCTCAGACCCAGATGAGCTGATATTTGATATGGATCCTTGCTGTACCATGCACATCGGTGCTGAACCTAGCTGCTTTGTGAAAGCAGTGCTTCTCTGCAAATGCTCTTATTTCTAGCGCACAAATGTCTGTGTGAGCTTGCTGTTAGGTGAACAGGAAGACTTAAATAATGTATACACTATTACTTCAGTTTAGAATATATTAATTTTCTAATTTGAGCTGAGTAAGAAATAACACACCAGAGAGAATGGTTACTAACTAGAAAGAAATCTATGAAACTCTGGACTATAATAAAGATTTTAATTTCTCAAGCCTCTGGAAGATCATACAGTGAGTAAATCTTTCCCCATATTTCTGATTCATTGATGCCTGGAAGTAAATCTTTTGGTTCCATGTGTAACATTTTTATTTCAGAATTCCAATTAAATTTTTTTTTTTTTTTTTTCCAGAATTTATTTTGGAAGAAAAAATTAATGGGTTCTTTAATACTGCTAATTTTGGAAATCTAAAGACTTGTGTTAGTTTGTTAGTTGGTATTTTTTTTCTTTGAATGTATTATTTGCTGTGCAAATCATAATATGAGATCTGTGTTTAGAAATAATGAGAGAGATTGAGAGTGATCTTCTTATTTGGTACATTAATGCTGTTTGCAATTCACTGTTCTAGCAGAAACTCAAAGGGCTTCACTGTGCAAGTATTGTACTTTAAGATATTTTCATTTGTTCCTCATCTTCGTCGAAACAATTCTGAATATGGGAAAACACCTTTGAAAATAGTTGCTTGTCACTCAGGGATCAATCACATTTGAAAAAAAAAAGATATCTTTAAATGGAAACAATATGTACATTGTTGATTTTTTTTTTTTCTCTGCATTTTATAGGTATACTGGAATTTATCAGTATAGCAGTGGGCTTGGTCAGCATCCGAGGAGTCGACAGTGGACTCTACCTTGGAATGAATGAGAAAGGGGAACTGTACGGCTCGGTAAGTTCCCACTAGACTTGGACAGACATGATCCTTACATACTCTGGGAAAAATATTTGCTATCTCCTGTAAGCCCCCATTGCGCTAGGTGTAGTATGAGCACTGTTTCTCCTCTAAGTATCTTGCAGTCTCATTTGAAAAAAGACCCTGTGTGTGGTATAATAAATACTGGAGAGGGAAAAGGTGACAAAATCAGGAATTATTTTGGAGGACAATTTAGATACAAGCAACAGAGACAGGTGGCCAGGGCTATTCACTGAAGACTAAAGATTTAAAACTGTGAGATTTGTAAACATGTTAATTCAGTAGAGCCCTAAAATGAGACAGAGTGGCTGCATTTTGTGCGTAGGCAGAGAGCTTTCTAGGAATTGTCAGAAGAAAGTAGAGGTGGAGGTAAAGGGCGGCATATGTGGCTGAGAAATAGGAGTGGATATAAGTTATAAAACTATAGGGATGAGAGCAAGAGGCTTGGATGTCTTGTCCTGGAAGTTCAGCTGGTGCTCCCCAAAGGATGGCAGCAGGAATGTGAGGGAGGAGTAAAATTTGCTGTTTCAGATGTGGGAGTTAGGCTGGCAAACCAGCCTACCTGCAGCTGGTAGGTGACTGTTCTTGGCAACATGGGCTGTTTTGCAGCAGACGAGAAAGAGTGTGTGTCTTGTGTGTGTGACCTGACCTTTACCTGGGAATGGCTAAGACATCTGGCATATACTGAGGTTCACACCATGGGTAGATTGTGGACAAGGGAATCGTAAGTAGCAGGTAACTTCCCAAATAGTAGAAGTCAACCTCTTCTTGCAGTAAAAAATCATCCTCCAAAGTTGACAAGGACTAGAGAAGCAGTTGTATTTGAGGAAGAGGATGGCAGGTTTGAAAGGTAAGCAAATGTGGGAAGTGAAGGGAGGGTGTGTATTCACTAGGGTTCATTAAAAGCACAGAGGAGAACGTGACAGTGTCTGACTGATAGTGTAAACCTTGCGAAGACAGACACTCAAAAGGCAGTTAAAGTGATAGTGGCTTTTGGTGTAGTTGAAGATATTGGTGTCAGAGGGGAAGAGTAGTAACTGGGAAAAGGATGAGGAGGGAACTGAGTGGGACAGCAGTGAGAATGGGAGGAAACATGAGAAGATGGTGTTGAGTGGGTAGGTAAATACAGAAGGAGTAAGAGGGAAGTCCAGTTTCCACATATGTGATCCACGGGGGAGAGTGAGGAAGTATGACAAGGAAGATCCAGCAGAAGTGTTTTTATAGGAGTGTCCAAGTTCACAGATCCTTTTCTAATAACATTTAGTGTGAGAGAGGGAAGGTAGAGAGGAGAAGGGGACTGTCTTCTGAGCAAAGAGCAGGCTAAGGTAGGGAGCCAGAAGGTACAGATTATTCCAGTACATGTGGGAGGCAGAAGAAGAGGTGATGGAATGAGGGGCAAGGCTGGCACGGAGAATGTGTGGATAGGGGAGAAGGAGAAATGCAGAGATGGTGCAAATCAGTGAGTGGGAAAGGCCAAAGAAAAGGAATTTAGCATAAATGGCAATACAGTGTAGAAAGAGGTTGGAAGGATGGAGAGAAAAAGAGAAAGGGAATGGATGCAATGACAGATGTTGACATGTTGCCTTTGAGGAATAAGTTGTCATAATTCACAAACATTGTGCAGCTGATGAATGGGATAAAGAACCAGTGAAGTCATGAGTATTTTTCTGGTTCAGTTAAGACAGCAAAAAGGCAGAACAACAACAGTAATATGAATCAGTAATGTTGATAATCATCAGTAAGAGTAATACTTTATAAACAGATAAACACAGTGAATCAGTTACTCTGTGCTTCAGATACTCAGAAAATGTGGTTACTGATAGAGCCTAAACACACAGATTTAGGAAAGCAAATATTACAGCACTTTTGTATGCAACTTGTTTTGTGTTTGCAATATGTTTGACTGTCAGAGTGAATTACTGAAAACATTATTTGCTGAAGAAATATGCACAAGAATTTCTTTGTAAATTACTAAGCTTATTGTATTAATAAAGTAGTTGTTCCATGAACAGCAGTTCTAAAGGTGCGGGCTTTCCTAGGAGTTTGTGTCTCATCGTCCAAGTCATGGGTCTTCCTGACCTTCTGCCACTGCAGTAACACAAATTCCCCAGCCTTTTGTCATTCTTGTGTGGAAAAAGAGACAGTGTTAGCTGTCCATGCTCACTGGATTGTCATTTTGCAGGGATTACATAGTTTACCACTCCCAAGTGGGACGTGCAAATCATTTCTCTTCTTTACCCTGCCTCTGATTAGTCACAAAACTGATAGGAACTTAATTTTCCTGAAGACCTTTGCCTCCTGATTGAAACTGGTTGAAAAGCTAAGGAAAGATAGATAGGCAGGCAGATGGATGTACAATGTAATTGGATAACCGTTTTTTTTTCCCTAAGAAATGGCACTAAAAATATGAAGGCATTCATAATGGAGAACTGGCAATCTATAAGGCCAGAATGCAAAGTTCAGGTTAAAATCTGATGGATGATACGGCTTATTGTCAGCCTCCAGAGGTGGGATGTACTAAAGAGTGATGATAATTGAATTACATTACTTTCAATGAAATATAACCTCTAATGGCTACTCAGTGTGATGCTTTAAAGCCTTGTCAACACCAGTAATCCTAGTGCCTATATTTCAGCAACTGTCAGCTCTCATAGAAACACTGAGATAAGCAGGCTTCAGAGCATGTTTTCATGTAGAATTGGGTGGACATTTTAAAGTCACAGTGGTTTGCTTTTGGTTTTGATAAGAAAGAAAAAAAACCCAATTAACTGAAAATGAAGTTCTCTAATGGGAATAAGTGTTGCAGTTTGAAATAGAAGCAAGGCACAGTCCAGCACAGAATTATCTTTCTTGTGAGAGAAGATCAGTTTAACTGAAATTAGTTCCGAGACTGATGTGTGATAGACTGAGGTTCAAATTTTTCACCTGAATTAAGCAGAGTGGTCACTTAAGTTGAACTGTTCTGTAACATCAACAATTTGTCCCTGTGCTGTGTCTGCTGGGAGGTGGGTTCCTCTGTCTTGGTTTCTTCACTAAGAGCCATGAATAACACCAGCTTTGTCATGGAGCTGGCTGTGAACATGTTTTCTAAGGTGGGAAAACCGTTTCCCATGCACAACAGAATAGCAACCTAAGAAATACCCTGTCTTGCTCTACATCAGCACTGTGGGTATAAGCAGGTGTATATGTGCAAGCATTCAGTACTGCAGCACCTGACACTGCTGGAATAGATGCCCTGTGACTATGACACTATCATATTTCTATTCAAAGTACTGCATGAAAAATATATCAGGTGTTAATCAAACCAGTGACCTAAAAGACTTCTATCTTTCTATATTTGTGTTTGAAATATTTGGCACAGGAAGATTTTTCCCAGTGTATTTGTGGTGCCACTGGAGATGGGACATATGGTGAAGCAGAGCAGCCAGGATGGGTGATCACTGCCAATTTTCATGAAAGGCAACAGTAAAAGCAGTTTCAGCATATCTTGATCCAGACATGTTCCTCTTGGCCTTCTCAAGGTGCTACTTTCCTCCTAAATTAGCTGCCTGACAAACTCTTCCCAACTTGACGCTGTTACAGGCGGCAGGTCCTACTGCATCTTCTGGTTAAAAGTGACTCTAGTGCTGCCTCAGGCAGCAATGTGTAACTTAGGGATTCTCTTCTCAAGTTCCTCCTCATCCTACAGATTTAGCCAGGAAAAGCTGAAGATATATGTATGTGGCATTGCAGAGAAGCCAGTGGTAGCTATGTAGTGATGACTTGGAGGCTGGTTAGTGACAGCAGCTTCCTCTCCCATCTCGCCCTGTTCTTGCTGTCCCTTTACCTTGCCTGCAGCTATGAGTCATCATGTTTCACAACAGCTACTGTGCTTGTCACTGGAGAGGAGGAAAAATCCAAACTCCAGATAGGACCCGAAGGGTGTTAAGATGAGACATGAAGACCTTTTTCCTTCCCAAGTGCCAAACAGTTCTTGCCAACACCTCTGTCAAGAGTGTTAGCAAATGTGTCTTAGCTGTGCTCCTCAGTGTCATGCCATGGAGTGAGGGAGGTCTTTCTGATCAGTCCCACAACCATCATGCCTTCATGGGCTGTCCTCACCCTCACACTGCCCTGCACCACTGCCCTTGGGAATATCAGCAGTTGACACCTACGTGGCCTGCAGTAATGTGCACCCACACCATGAATTCACCCTGCTGTCTACCTCAAGCACAGCAGGACCATGGGACAACCTCACCTCAGGTGTCCTCACTGTCCTGGGCTCTCTAGTAGAGAGCTGTGCTATATTCCACTGTTGGCATCCCTGTCCCACTGATTTCCCATGGACATAGACCTGCTCCACTCCTCAGACTAGATATAAGAAAGATGTTTTTTACAGCGAGGGTGGTGAAACACTGGAACAGCTTGTCTAGAGAGGTGGTAGATGCCCCATCCCCGGAGACATTCAAGCTCAGGTTAGACAGGACTTTGAGCAACCTGCTCTAGTTGAAGATGTCCCTACTCATTGCAGAGGGGTTGGACTAGAGGACCTTTAAAGGTCCCTTCCAACCCAAAACATTCTGTTATTTTATGATTCTATGAAATGCTGGTGTCTCCATTGCTCCTTGTCTACCTGGCATGTGGCAAAAGGCAGCTCAGGCTGGATGCACAGGAGGAAAACTGTTGGAAGTTCTATAGCAGCTGTGAGGGGAGCTGTGCAGCAGGGAGGAGAAAGGCAGGAGGGGAGATGGTGGAGCAGTTGGGGAAGGGGGAGAGGGCTAGGAGTGCTTGGAAGGATCGGAGAGGAGACAGTAGAGAGAGAGGCTTCATGTGCCCACAGAGTAGCTGGGACAGAGACAAAGAGACTAGATCTGGAGCCATGGAGGAAGGCTCCTCACCTCTGGGCTTCAGACTTCTGGGAGGCGTGCAGCAAAGTGAAATTTAGGACAACTTATAACAGGGTAATAAATACCTGTCCTTCAAAAAAGTAACTGAAAACTTGTTTGTCTCAGTGTTTTTGGAATGCTACACTTGCCTTTTGCTCCTAAAACTACTGGGTAGAGGGTGAAGGAAGAGAGAGAGAGAGTACTGTCCTTGAAGAAACATGTTTTCCCAGTAAGTGCACAGGGAGGTGTCATTACAACTCTTTATTGTCCCAGCAGGGCTGAACCTGCAGTATATTTTGCTTTTGTTTTGGTCCCCACAGTCCTGGAAGGACTGTGCAGATACAAAGATGGGTGAACAGATTTTTTTTTTTTTTTTTTGACAAAAAAGGGACAAGTTTTTATAGCTTGCTGAAAATTGCTTGGTGTAGGTAAGGATTTGTTTTGCTGCATTCTAAAAGTATCTTTTATGTTCCCATGCAAATAAGGGACAGGAATTGTTCAGTCCTTCAAATGGTAGGTCAAGGTACATGGAAACAACGTGGAGAAAAAAACCCAACAGGTTGAAGGTGCATGTTTGGAACAGCATTTCAGCCAAGTATATGGTTACTGCAGATATCTAAGAATAGACTAGATAAACAAATTACCCTGCAGTATCATTCCTACTTTCCTGTTAGTATTAAACACCTTCAATCTGAAGCAATTCCATATGCTTCGGATAGAATGATTTTTCTTTAATAATTTGTATTATCCGCCTGACAATGTAAAAGCAGATGCCTGTGGCTAGGGTGAGCCTAGAAACAGGAAAGTTGTAGTGCACAACAATTTTTGGAGAGAGAATTAAATGCAATTTAAGGCTCAGACTTCTAGACTGAGAATGATCAAATCCCAGGAGGGATAATGGCTACAGCAGCAGGTTTAACACCCTTCTGCTCATGTGTAAAATAATAAAGTGCCTTTTGGTAAATGGTACAAATGGTGGAGAAGGCAGAAGGCAGATCTTGGGGTGGCTGAATTGGGAGGAATGCTCAGGCTTTCTGCACGAGCAGTTTTGCTCAGGAAAACCTGCCACTCCTGTGATCAAAAACCTGATGGTGTCTTTTAGCAGTAACAGTGACTCATGTTTTCCTGAGTAAACCTGCTTTAAACAGAGGAGCTGCAAGAAGCAGGCTTAAAGCTAATTTGAAAAGTCAAACTTTGAGATCTGAAGAGGGCCAGTCGAAAAAGGTGCTCATGGCTCTGCATCTGAAGGAAACTTGAAACATTGTCAAAGATGGGGAAATTCTGTGGAAACAGTATCCCAACAAGAGTGAAAGAATTTGGAGACCAGTAGGCTATGGGTGCTTGGCAGAAGGTGTGCGAGGAATGGGAGAAGGGCAGGTTGCAGAAAAGCATGTGACTTAGAGGTGTAGAAGCATGGGAATGAAAGGGAAATTGCTGCAATAAAGCTGACTGGGGCCCTGAAACGTATACTAAAATATAAGGCAAGCAATTTAAATGAAAAGGGAGCAGAATTCTTTACAAACAAGGTGTGTTCAGGTGGGAGTGTAAATGCAATACAGTCTGAACATGGCTGCTAACTGGGCTAGCCAGTATTTCTGATAGACTCCTTGGGGTGGTGGCATGAGGCTGGGACATTCCCTGTTGCATGATGAACAAAGGGAGCAGGGTCAGCTGACACCACTGCTAAAAGAAGTGGATATTTTCCCTCTAACCATCCATCTCCTCCCTTTTGCTGGCACAAGTGTTTCTATTGCTGCGTGGTGAATTGAAGCAGGGAACTGGAAAACAATCTGGCCAAGCAGAAAAGCTGTCCTTATCCATAGTCGTTCCCTCTCAGGTCACTGCAAGATGTAGTGCAAAGGTGGGAGCAAGCCCACACAAGGGAGGGCTTGCTTCTCTCCAAGGCAATGCAGATGTTTACTAGTCTCGAGTATTTGTGGACCTCTGGCCACATGGTTTACGTTTGGCTGGGGACATGACCTAGGAACCTGAAGGGCTGTCAGTCTGACTTCGGTTGTGCTCAAGGTGTAGGAATATGCTTTTAAATGAAAGAGTAGAGAACGACCTGGAGGTATGTGCAAGGTGAGTCTACTGAAGCTGGATAAATAGTTTCAGGCAAGCCTTGCATTTTATTTTTGGTTGCAATTTCTTTTTCTAGAAATAGGAAATGCGATTGTGCTAATCTGCAGGGCTGTGTTAGGTATGACTTGCAGAAGAGAGCATTTGCTACAGTGGGTGAAATGGGTGTTAGTAAAAGACTTGCATAATGGAGGGTAAAAAAAACTTAAGAGAAGACAGCAATGGGGAATGTTGAAAAGTATTACTCTGGAGTGAAGCATCTCTGCAGAGAAGGATCTTGGAGTACTGGTGGGTAATAAGTTAATTATGAACCAGTGTGCCCTTATGGCCAAGAAGGCCAATGGTAGCCTGGGGTGCATTAAGGAAAGTGTGACCAGCAGGTTGAGGGAGGTTCTTCTCTTCCTCCTCTGGGGCTGTTTAGCCTGGAGAAGAGCTATGGTTAGAAATATCTAAAGGGAAGGTGTCAAAAGGATGGGGCCAGACTCTTTTCAGTGGTGCAGTGAGGCTGAGGGAGCACTAGAACAGGCTGCCCAGAGAGACTGTGAAGTCTTCTTCTCTGGAGACTTTCAAAACCCATCTGGACATAATCCTGTGCAACCTGATTGAGGTGAACCTCCTTTAGCAGGGGGGGTTGAACTAGATGATCCCCAGAGGTCCCTTCCAACCCCTGCCATTCTGTGATTCTGTGAATGGTCCTTGGGCTGGTTTTATTACCTGTTTCTATTAGGAATAGTAAACATCTTGTCATAAAAAAAAGTAGTAGAGTGTTATTGATATTGTTGCTAAGTTGGGAAGTATTTTCAGCACACAAGGCAGCCTCACAGAAGAGACTTGGTGACCTAAAGTGCCCAAAATGTTTACAACTGGGGTACAGGGCGTGCTCTATTGGTGCCATTGCATACAGTGCTGGTAGGATCCAGTCTAAATGCAAAGTGCAGTGATTCACCTGTGTTAAAGATGAACTGAAACTGAAACAGGTGCAGAAAGGGCTTAGGGGGATTATCAGAGGGATGAAAAGACTACCAAATGATGGAGTCTAAAGATCTAGCCTGCAGAATGAAAACTAAGAGGGTATGCTCTTGATTTCTGTAAATACATTGAGGTTTAACACTAAGGAGAGGAAAAAAAAGTCTTTGAAATAGAGGACAAGAATGAATTGATTTGAATGGGTCACAAGAAAGCTTAGGTGGGATAATGAGGAAGTTTCAGGTCATGAAGAAGTGAGATACTGAGCTGGTTTGAGGAACTTTTGCAGGGAAGTAAGAGAGGAAGTATAAATGTTTTTTCTCTGCACTGTACAGTTGGAAACAGCTTTGTAATTTTGTACATTTTCTTCATGGAAGGCATAGATCCGAGAAAAGCTCTGGAACTTTAGTTACTTGGGAAGATTTGTCTACAACCTCATCTACTTTGCAGATAGCATCTCAGTTTGGATAGGCAGTTTGGCTGAAAGCTGGGTACTGTTACGTGGTGTCCTCATAGGCACCAGCACTGGGGATGAGAGCAGAAAATGCAACCCCGTCAGCAAGGTATGAATGACCTTGTAGGAAAGAAAGGTCTCTTGAGATGTATGGGTACTTGTGTAGGAAGAATTGATAGGTGAATCCGTATGCTTAACACAGGTAATATGGGAGACAGCTCTGTGAGAAGCTGCAGCTGTTGTGATTCTTTTACAATTAAGACTTCAGTAAGTTTTTAAAATTAGATTTTCACAGATTATAACACCTGTCAGCACAGAGGGACATCTGCTAATAGTGTTGTGTTGGATAGATACTACATGTTTCCTCAGGTCTTGGAATTTCCTTGGAGGACTTAATTCCAGATGCTTACTATGTCTGAGGATAATTTTATATGAGAGAAAACCCTCAGTGATCTACTTACCTTGGTCTGCAATTCTGTGCTGAACTTGGATTCTCAGTGCATGCCTGGGATAGGAAAGTATTAGAATATCTCCTACATAAATGATAAATATATGTGTGTGTATATAAAGCTAAGCTTTGGTAAAGCAAGATCCTACTCAAACCTTAAGTTAATGACTTGTTTTTGCCTAGTTAAAGATATATGGAATTTTGTATTCTTACAAAAATGAGAAATTAGAGGTGATGCTTGAGGATGCAGCCAAGGTGATCTAACACCTGTCAGAAACCCCCTTCCAGAAAGGGCAGTCCTGGTTCATTGCCTCCACTGCGTGCTTCTACTTCCTTCCTTGCTCTGACACCAGCACTCATCTGACCTGTCAGGAGGCTAATTTAGGGATCTAAAGCCATGGCATAGAGTTTACCCTTTTTTTTAAATAGGGTTGCTTCTCTGCTGGTTGTCCCTGAAATGGCTTGTTGCCTGTTTGGGCAAGCACTAGCACTCAGTGAGGTAATTGGTTGCAGTGTGGAGAGAGGGGTTAAGTACCACGCTGTCGACTGCGGGTCGTTGTTAAAGTGGCATAACTGCATCGCAAACCTGAATATTACCCAGCGAGCAAGCGTGGGGCATGTTCAGTTTGAATGTCTTTAGATTCACTTCTTTGCAGTTGTGTAGCTCCCCAGTTGCTGCAGCCCTCAACGTTTCTGGAGCTAGCTGTGTTAATGATATGGAGGTGAGAAAAGGTTCAGCGTCTTCAGCTGATCTGAGAATACTATGTTGAAGTGACATGCTAAAAGAGCATCATCAGCAGTGACATACTGAGATATGCTTGGGGATTATACACTGTAGCAGATAAAGATCTGATGTGCTCTGTTTCTGACTCAGGAGCCAGTGGGATGTGAATGTGGCACTCTTTCCCACTTTACCATTCATCATTTTCAAAGGCAGAGTCAAAAAAGTCTGCCCTGCGGGGACTTCGTTAGGGATTTTGTCTACGCTGAGATTTGCTTTGCAGTTTGAATGTGCTCGGGCTGCTTTGGTGATGCACAGTAATGCAGTTCATTTGTGTCGCATTCAAAAAGCTTAAGAAATAAAGCTTGTTACAGTGCAAATCCATTTTCCTCCCATTTATAAAGCTCTTTGGTTTCTTTTCCATGTCTATTATAAAGGCAGACCTCTGCTGTTACTTTTGATTTGAAGAGCAGATTTTATACCCATGTTCCACAATCTCTGATGAGGAAAAACTTGGCTTCTGGTGTGGATGCTGCATACTTTTGAGGTCTGGCCCAGGCTGTGCATCTTTAATCTGCTAAACTTTTCAAATTTAACACAATTGCAGAGGCAACTGTGACTCAGGAAAATTTTTACTCTATTCTATTATGGCTGAAATGCCATTGACTTCAATGGAATCAGGATTGGACCTGCTTCTGTAAAACCACCAATTAATTTTATGGTTGTGTCAGCAAACCTCAATCAAGATAAGAGTTCTACTATATTAATCATTTTAAAAACATAAATCTAGACAGGTTTCCTGCCTGTGAGACTCTGCAATCTATAGGCAGTGTTTTAACATGTAAATGTTTATTACTTTTGCATAGCAAGTGGGTTTTTGGCCTGCTGGTGCCTTTGTTAGGACAGCATCTAGTATATATATAATCTGGGCTCAGAACAGGAAATTTATTGCAGGAGACTTCAGGAAAATCCTTTGAGTTATTTTAGAATATACAAATGTAAAAGTTAAACAAAAGATTTTTATTTTATTTTTAATGTACTTTAAGAATCAGAATTCTTTGGAAGGTCTGTGTGCTGCTGGTACCTGGTAGACCAACTGCGTGGTCTTTGAGCTGTTCAATCACCAGCTGTGTTGAAGTTGTTACTATAGAATTTTTTGTTTTGGTTTTGTTTTGGTTTCTTTGTTCAGACATATTGACAATTTCTTTCATCAAAGCTGAAATTAACTGCATGGCTAAAGTTTGACCCATTGAAAGACAGGTTCACTGATGTACATGTGAGGAGTAGGGGGTTTGCGGAGGAGCAGAGCCACCTGACTTCCTCCAGTATTTCCTAAACGCTGGGTCAGCTGTATCACTGAGAACCTAAGTTAGGGCACAACAACACTAAAGATATGTGAATTTTCTGAAAAATCTTAGAGAAATCTTTTTTGTCCTATTCAGAAAGTGAAACACTAAAATTTGTGTATCTAGATCCATAATTTTATGGTGGGATTACCTCTTGCAAATGGAATAGGGGAAGTGACCAAAGAGTCATCTCTGGAGAGACCACTTATGATAAATATTTTCCAATGGAGGAGCACTGCTGTCTAAAAGGTCAATGTGACATCTTTTCTTCAGCAGCTCTTTGAAATGCTAGCCTTCTTTTGTGTCCAGAAAACGTGGGAAATTAAAAGGCTTTATTTTTAAACAACTTGAATTGAATATGCAAGTGAGTCCTGCTGGGTAAAGATCTTAAGAGTACCAACCCTTTGCTGTATTGCCCACAAAAGCACTGTAGATTTTAAAATCTTTCTGGCAAATTTATTGGTTTCCAAGACTCCAGTGGATGCTTGGCATTTCAGTGAGGAGGACTGGATTTCTCCAAAATCCGATAGCCTCTTATGTCTTATTTGTTTGATGACCCCCATATAAAATGACAATGTGGTCAGCAATGTCCCTGACCTCTGAGCTAGTACCTAGCAGGTAGCTTTACTTAAAATAAATAACAACATATAGAGACAGGATTTTGTTCACCAGTCCTTGACCAAATAATCTTGCTGAAAGACTAAAATATGAAGTACTTATATAATGTATGTTTTTATCTCACTGCATGCATATTATAATTATTTGGTCCCTGTGGCAAAGTGTTTTATGAAGCAGCCTGAGCATTTTGCCATTTTTATGGCACCTTCTAGCTGAGGGATAAGGTGCTCCTCTAATGATGGATAAATCCATTTTAGGGAGTGCTCACTGAGTGTAGAGACTCATGCAGATTAGGTACTTCTTATCACCCACTCTACAATGTCTTCCAGCATGAGAGTTTAGCTGCCTCTGAAAAAGGCAGTGCTTTCTGCTGAAGGAGGGTTATCTTTCCTTTAACCCGGTGTTCTGTGCTTAGAGAAACACACAAAGAAGTAAAAAAATACTGACAAAAAAACTTTGATGCTATGCTGCATCTTAGCTGTATTTAAGGAAAACATGTTTTATTTAAAAATCTGTACTCAGTTTAAAGCTCAGCTAGTATTTGGGGCTAAAGAGTGTGCGTGTAGCTGTAGGATAACAGCCTTGGTTTGACAGATACATAGTCTTTTGATAGAAGAGAATTTGTGGAGTGGAGAGCTGAGGTAGGTCAAGTTACAGCTTTCAGTAAATCTGAGCATGCCTGAAATGATTCTTTTAGTGTCTTAAAATATTTGTTGCCTTTTTATCATTGCAAGCCTGATCCAAGTTCCATTTAAGTTGATGGGAATTTTTCTTCTGTCTTCTTTAAAAATTGGCTCTTGCCCTCGTATCAGATTGCATACCACCTTGCTTTCTGATTCTTGGAAGGGTTCAGCCAAGCATTATGAATTAGATGCTTAGATAACATTGATGACTGCAATTCTTGATTGTGCCAGGGAAACCAAAAATAAAATAGAGGTCAGAAGCATGACTATTAAATGGCACAGTGTGGGCCCAGTCCTGCTGGCATGGAAGGGAGGAGAACACACCTGCTTGTTTCTTTGGTTTTTAAGAGTTGACTTCATTATGGCCTTGCTCTGTTGTGGCATGGAGAAGGAAGCTCTTTAGCTTCCAGAGAGATGGCACTGTGACAGCTTACGTGGCCCGAGGCCTGTCTCTGGAGCTTTGTTGTGACTTCCAACAGCAGCATGAGCAGACCCTGGGTGTTTAGGTGAAAATGAGTTTTCATCTGATGCACTCAGTTGGGCATATCTAAATCAAACCTTTATGGACATAAGCGTGGCTGCTGGTAGACAGCCTGTGTTGGCAGATGTGAACTCAGGCACAGTGGGATTGCTGTCCCTATAATGATTTTTCATGTCCAGGGAGAGCAGGCTTAAAGCTTGACAGATGCTACAAACTTGAAATCTCAAAGGGGTGGGTATCAGTAAAACCAAGACTTATGGATTTGGCAGTGGCAAAAGTGGATGGAGTCCTAATTGGCATGTCCTCCTCCTGCAGCTCATGTCAGAAGAGCTCTGTAAACAACCCTGGGAAGCATAGTGCTGGATCCCAGTTTGGTCCCTCCAGAGTATGTCCATGATGGTGTGGACAGCAAGGGAGTGGGTAAAAGAGGGGCAATGGGGCAAAAGGAAGAAGCAATGACATCCTTGCTGCACTGACAGTTCTTGATTCTGGAATCCACTTACTTTGTTTAGGAAGCCCTGCTTTTCTGTAGCCTTCATCAGCACGTGGAAGCACCACACTGTCTCTATCTGTGTAACTATTGAGGCTTTTGATGACAGCGCTCGCAAGGGACCAGGTTCTGCCATACCCTGGGAACTTTGCAAGCTTTTTCTATGAAAGATGCTACTCTTTAAGCACTGTCATACTGCTCCATGAGAGCAGTACAGAACAGTGGTACTTCTTTAGTTTTGCTTTTGCTTTTGTTTGTTTGTGTTTTTTTTTTCTGGGGAGCTGGGGGTGATAAGTGGGAATTTATGTATAATAAGAACTTTATACAAATTAATTAGAAGTTTAGGAGGAGAAACTAAAATGTATACTTAATCTCTGTGAAAGTACAAGGTGATCTCAGGTAGGGAGAATGCGATTGCCCAACTATGGTTTTGCCGGGACACCTTGCCTAATTTCCCTCATCTTATAAAAAGAGTCATGGAATATGAAATGCATGTGAGTGGCAGCATGAATGCCCAGCTGTTTGCTTGGTTTCTCTTCTGGTCCTGCAGGGCTTCTGCTGTCTTTCTGAAGTGCTTTTGGAGAAGCACTGACACAAACACAAAAATAACAGTCAGCTAGTCCTTTTGGCAAACTTTTCTTCTTTTTTTTTTTTTTCCATGTTCAGTCAAATGATTAAACAAAACATTCTGAAAAAACACTGCTTGGAGAAACTGTTCAAAGAAAACTCTGTGGCATTCACCAAGTCAGACACTCAATGTGCAGGGCTTGCCTCACACTGCTGTCTAACTTGGAAAAGAAAGTGGTGCTGCCCAGACACCGGTATTTGGCTGCTTCTTGTGGCTGGAGGTTGTCCACCCAGCCAGAGACTAACAGGCTTAGCATGAGATATCAGACAACAACGCAGCAAATGCTAAACTACACCTTTATTTATGACAACACTAGATGAGTGTTAATTATTAGCCAAATGTCGTATGTTTTAGAGGCTGTTTATGTTACCGCTTGGGAAAGGCCAACTGCATGGAAAATGTGTGTGTTTGTAGGCAGAACAGCAATGAAAACCACTATGGAAGAGAATAGGGTGGGGTTTTTTTTGGTTCTTTTCACTATATATACAGTTTTTATTAATGTCATATAGCCATAATAGGGCACTTGCATGAGCTTATTTAGGAAACTATATATTTAAACATGATTTTATTAAGACAGGGTGGATTAACATGGTGATAATGTGCAGCAGTTATGTAGGAAGTGCTGACTACATCAGATACACTTCTTGTCAATAGTTGTCTGGAATTCTGGATTAGGTGTTTTCTTGTGAAGTGTCTCCACCAAATCAGCGTAGCAGTTTGCAAACGGGAAAACTATATGTAGCATAGAACAGAATAATTTGCTAGACATGTCTTTGTTGTGATTTTAGGAATGATGGTCTGAAGAGGCTTCCTTTTGTCACGTTACAAAATAAATTGGAATTTTAGTTCTGTAAGGTTATTTAAAAGAAAAAAAGAACATCTATGTGTTTTATACAGGACCCTGTATTGTGTTTTCAACTACTAAGCAGCTCAAATTCTTACCATTCTTTAGACTCATGAAACCATTCTCTGGGCAGTGTACATGTGTTTTGCCTATTTCCACTTATTTCCAATTAGTTGCCTCACCGGGATATTTTTAAACAAGCTGGCAAATATTTAGTTGTAACTATGTATTTTATTAATTTACAATCTCACAATCTACCTGGAAATAAGATAGCATATTTATTCTTCTCCTTCATTAGGTGGTGGAGAATGTAGGAAAGGAAAAGGATTCTGGGCTTCTTAGCACTGACTAGGCGCTATCAGACTTCTGAATTAAATATGACTTGGGTTTCGGTCTTGTGATATGTGCATCTTGGCACAATTCAATAATTTGAACTTTCTGATTTAAATAACAGGTAAAAAAAAAAGCAACTAGGTAAAGCATGGAATTGTAGTAAAATGAGAATCAATCACTTTATAGTGGAATACTATGAACAGTCCTCACAGAAAACATATGGTATGTGGTGCAACATCTGATTTATATAATTTTGAGGTCACCTCCTTATTTGGCCCCTGGATTAAATGATTTGATCAAGTCAGGCAGCCTCCCTTTCACAGGAATGCAGGTTACTTCCCATAGCTGTTCCAGTTGGGTATGTTTGGTATTTGTGTCAGCCTTTGACAAAGATGTCTAGTAAGTATGATGCAAGGAAATACTGGCACTGGAAAAATGATAGAGAATCAGTTGCTAAAATAGAAGTATGCAAAAATTGCTGTATTCTAGGGCTAGATCTTGCCTTTTGACTGTGCATACAGGGACTTTCTAAAAGTCATAGCCAGAAGGGGAAAGGCAAGCTGTTTGTGATCAGGAAACACCATTTCCTTCCCATACTGGGAGAGCTGGCTTTCAGCAAGACTTTCCTATCCTAAGCTGGTGAGGCAAGAAAATGCTTGTTGGCAGGATGGACCAGCCTCACCCCTATATTATGCACATTTCTGGCTTGAATAAAGGCATGTGTGCTCAAAACATGAGTGTAAGCTAGTGTTAAGTAGTGCTGTGGTAGTACATGGTTTAGTGGTGGACTTGGCAGTGCTAGGTTAATGGTTGCACTCACAGAATCACAAAATGTTAGGGGTTGGAAAGGATCTCTGAATATCATTGAGTCCAACCCCCCTGCAAGAGCAGGACAAAAGTAGGGCACATCACTCAGTGATCTTAAAGGTCTTTTCAACCTAATTGATTAATGATAGGTAGTGTTGTGGTAGTACACGGTTTAGTGGTGGACTTGTCAGTGTTAGGTTAATGTTTGCATTCAATGATCTTAAAGGTCTTTTCAACCTAAATGATTCTATGATTCTACATAGATGACTATCCTAGTGGATATTTTTGTCTGTTGTGGTACTAGATGAGCCATTATTGCAAGGATCTCCCAGGGTATGGGATGATGGATATGCTGGGATTTTGGTCCTCACTTTATTTACATGGCCTGATCCAAAGTGACTGACACTAATTTATTCCAGTGGTCTCTAAACCATAATTTCTAAGTGTCCTAGAAGCAAACCATTTGATAAATTTATAAAGATACCATTCCACTTCTCCAAAAATGTGATTGTTTATGTCCTAATATCTCTAAACCTGCATCCTGATTGTTCTGTCAAGTTCATATTGAGGTATTTGCCTAGTGGCTTTACGTGGATTTCTGAGAATTTTGATGAAGGACAAAAGAGATATAGCTGTGTAGGTTGTAAGAAGGTGAAAAGTAAAAGCAGGATAAGCTTGTAAAATAAAAATTGAATTTGTAAGCTTGAAATTCATTGAATTAATCCAGAGTGCAGCACAATGCAAACCCCCTTATTCAAGGTCTGCTAGTGTACCACAGCACTGTCATGATCCATCAAACCTGCCAGATAAAGAGAGGCTATTTTAAAATTTCTCCTTCAGGGCATGGGGAAGTACTGTTCTGCAAAGATAGAAATGTATGATGATGCTAAAAAAAATGCATATGAAGTGAATAATTAATGTATTCAAGACAGGGCTGAAATATCTTCCTAAAATATTGCTATTTTTAGCAGGGAGTGCTTCTGCAGTGCTTGTCATGTGATCCTATTGCCTTCTGAGAGCAGGAAAACAATTTGAATTAGTTTCTCTTTCCCCATGGACCTATACACCCAGCATATAATAGCCCGTTGCATCTGCTTCTGCCTTACAGCAAACAAAGTGATTTTAAACCTCATGCAAAATAAATCACTAATGAAAGCTGTATTTGAAGACAATCTTTATAGCAGCTGAATAGTTTTTATAATAGTTTGTCCACTGAGGCTGTATAAGGGGGCTACTGCAGTGTGTGTAACTTTCAGCTGCTGCTGCGGTCCAGTAATATTCATTGCTGCTGCAGTTTCTAGCTGTCAAATTATCAATAGGAGGTTGCAGGATCTGGCCCATATATAAGGATTGAATGTGAACAGATTTGTGCTTCTTTTCCCTATAACCAGCATGGAGCACTGCTGTGTTTGAGCTACTCTGCACGTTAAAAACTGTTATAGTCAGAAACACCTCGAAAATAGTTATATACTGCTGGCCTGCACATGTGCTCATGTTTCTGCACATGCTGCTCAGCTGGACTCGCAGGGAGGTAAGTCTCCTGGATGAACTGTAGGAGAGGGTGCAAGGGATGGGACTGCTGTGTTCTTGTCCACCACAGGCTCCTCCTGCAACTGTGCAAGCCTAGATGCTCTGGGACATGGAAGCCCTCATAGTGAATACTCAGGGTTTTAACATCTGAAACCTGGTCTGATCGGAGATTTCTCCTTCTTGAGAGGTGTTGAGATTCCCAACGTCCATCAAAGGGGAAGTCGGGAGCTGCTTACTTTCTGCCTTTCTTGCCTACCTGAATTGCCACAGGTTGAATTTAGAGAAAACCTCTAAATCTCAAACCTTCAGGCACTGAGGAGAACCCCGGCTTTGCAGCCTAGTACACTGTAGAGGTGCAGAGGGGTTCTGCATTGCTCTCCTCACTTGCACAGGACTTGTTCTCCCCTCATTGGGTGGTTGCTGGCTGACTCCTGTAAGGTGCATAGAGCACCTTGGACCTGACCGGGACCCCAGTCCCCAGCCCTGGCAGGCTGCAGAGCTCTACCCCAGAAGTGGCATGCTTGCTGTGCAAAGAAGCAGTGAAACACCGGGGCGGAAGCACTTTGCTTGGGAAAGGGGTGTGAGCTGAGTCTCAATCAGCAGAGGTGGCCTCAAACACTTCTGTGGCCCCAAGGCAAGCTGCAAGCTTTGGTGATGGTGAGTTTTGGGAAGCTGTGGATTAAGCCATGGATGGTTGCTTCTTTGGGCATTGGAGCTTGATCTGTGGCTCCTTAGTTGTGTTCAGGCACATATTTATGGCTTATGTGCCATAAATGCTTTGCTGCGTGTGGGCCTTGGTCTCTATTTTCCCTTCACCATGTACTTGTCTAAAAGGACAGGTTTAAGATCTAATGACTGTAAAACACATGCAGAGAAGTTTGCATTGTGTGGAGCTTTGTACTAATTAGAAATTGATCCTCAGCTGGAAGCTGAATTTGGTCAATGTGAGTGCTATTCAAGGGAGGTGTTGTTATTAAAAAATGTGTTACCATTAATATATTTTTTTGTACCGGCTGAAAAGACTGTCTTTTTTCACAGCTTTCCATCACCTCTCCCATGCTAGAGCTCACCACCTTTTTTCCAGTCTTCATGCTCAGTCACTTATGTGAGTGCTTCCTAAAATGAATCCAGCTATTAGGTGGCTGCTTTTTAAGCAACACCCATCTAAATAGACCAAAAGGATGTAGAGTTTTACACACAGACTGAATAAATGGGTTAACTGGAAGAGTGGGAGTCTTCATGGGGGATCTTATGAATAGTTGATATCTTCAGTGGGTCCCGTCACTAGGACAGGACATGAGGACAACCTTTGTAAGCAAACCTGGAGGAGTTTCCCTGCCTAGCTTCACTTCAGCAGGTGGGGTTTGTGCTCCTGTTTGAACCTTTATTGGGTTGTGGTTCCATGATACAAATAAACCAAACTAAGGGTAGTAAACTGTGTCTTTTAAAATTAATGAAATGCATCGAGTTCTCTATGTAATGAAAGGACATAGAGATTTTAAGGCCTTAAATTGTATTTCAGTCCTGAAAACTAGCTCTAGTTTTTTTCCTTAAGTCTGTTTGTTCAAATGCCTGCACTCACAATTGAAGCAAGTCCAGTAACGTCTTGTGAGCTGCTTGGGAATGATCAGAAATTAAAATATCTGTTTTTGGTTTTGTTGTTGCTGTTTTGACATGGGCAATGAGTTTTTTTGAGTATCATTTTTACTTCACATATATATCCACCTTCGTGACTGCTTAACGAAATAACCAGCAATATAGATTTACTCAGCTAAAGCTGGGAACATTGACACGTTTCATTTTGAGTATTGATTAAGAACATACCTATTTCAAGTAGTGGAAACAGTAATTATTTTAAAAATAGCTTATTTTTATGACTATATCCTTACTGCATTTTATTTTTTTTTTCTTTCCATAGGAAAAATTAACCCAGGAATGTGTATTCAGAGAGCAGTTTGAAGAAAACTGGTATAACACATATTCATCAAATCTATATAAACACGTGGACACTGGAAGACGATACTATGTTGCATTAAATAAAGATGGGACTCCAAGAGAAGGGACTAGGACTAAACGGCATCAAAAATTTACACATTTTTTACCTAGACCAGTGGACCCTGAGAAAGTACCGGAACTATATAAGGATATTTTAAGCCAAAGTTGACAAAGACAATTCCTTCACTTGAGCCCTTAAAAAGTAACCACTATAAAGGTTTCATGCGGTGGGTTCTTATTGATTAGCTGTGTCATCACATCAGCTCCACTGTTGCCAAACTTTGTCGCATGCATAATGTATGATGGAGGCTTGGATGGAACATGCTGATTTTGTTCTGCACTTAAAGGTTTGTCCTCCTGGAGGAGAGCCTATGCCCACTCGCTTGATTTAGTACGAGAGGGAGCGCGCGAGAGTGAATGCGAGAGAGAGAGAGAGAGAGAGAGGAAGGGAGAGGATGAATGGGAGTGAGAGCGTGAGAGAGAGGAGACGGGGAGGAGGAGGAAGAAGGCCTGATGCATGCTGGGGAATAGACACGCTTTTAAATTTTTGATCAGTTGTACTTCGTCATATATCAGCATAGCTGCCATACTTTGATTCATCAGGATTTTTGGCTGGTGGCCTGCTCAAGTGTACGCTGCATTTACAAAGGCATGGAGGGTGCAGTCTTACTTAAACAAGAGACTTTTCAGTTAATCGCTCTCTGGGTCTTACCCCACTGAGTTTAAAGCAAAGACCTCTTAGTAAAAAAATAAAAATAAAAAGTTAAATTTATTTATAGAAATTCCAAAGGCAACATTTTATTTATTTTATATATTTATTTATTATATAGAGTTTATTTTTAATGAAATATGTACAGGCCAGATAGGCATTTTGGAAGCTTTAGGCTCTGTAAGCATTAAAATGGCAAAGGCCACTATGAACCTGTGGTAAATTCATGCAAGTAAATATAAAGGTGCATGGATAAAAAAAAAAACAAAAAACCCCAACAAAACCCAACAACAATAAAAAGGTAATAATAATAATAATAATAATAATAAATTCTAGTGACCCTCATGTACTAAAGGTGACAATCTCTTTTGTGCCCATATTATTGTAAAAGTATGCACACCACTCATGACACTGAGTCCTCACTCTTCTGACTGCTTGTTTCATAGCTTACCCCTAGAGGATTAAAGAGAAAACTGGGTCTTCAACTCTTTTTATGTGTCTGTTATGTTTCCTCTCTGATAAAGTGACTTCTTACATCATTGTAAACTTCAGAGCTGTGAAAAATATAGGGGTTGGAATATATTCTACTTGTTAAAAACTATTGCAGATTATACCAAAGCTAAATGATAAAGATGCTTTTTATTTTTCTTTTTTTTCTTTTTTTTTCTAAAGCGGAATGCCAGAAACAACATACTATCAACCATTGTACTAATTTTAAGATACCACAAATAGCACATAACAGTTTTGGAGGGCAAGAACCAGGTTAACAGAATCACTCTTGTAAACATGTTTATTTGTGCACTTGACTATCTACTATGAAATTATACAAGTTCCTTAGGGGTCATTGTAACATCTTTTATGGAAAATTGCTTTCAGTGTGAACTGTCATAATACATGATATTAGCACCCTTCCTAAAGTAAAACTTGCAAGATGAAACTAATAAATCTCTATCAATAATGACAATGAGGGGGGCAGTATTAGACTTGTTTTGTTTTTCCTAAAGTATGTTCAAATATTCGCGAACCATAAGAGAGCTGACAATATGTAATATTTAAGGGATTTTAGCATTTTATGTTAAGCACAAAAACACGTTGATTAGCAGTTACCATTTGGGAATTAACCCTTAGGAAAAGGCATTTTTTACCTAGTACCTTGAAGAAAAAAAAAAAAAAAGAGAAAAATCACATGAGGTTTCTATGACAAATGCATCCCTTGGGATATGAATTCAGTGCCATTTCATTGAGTGGAACCTTTGTCATTGGATCTGTCAGGAACATGGCTGACACCCTTGGCTGTCCACAGAGGCATGGAGGCTGAGCACAGAGTACAGACATATTTTGGAGGAGCTATATATAAGTTTGTAGTCTATTTGTAGTTAATTTTTTCTTTAAGGCACTCTTGTCCATGTGATACATATTACTTGCAATTCTGTTCTGGAATAACCTCTGTCTTGGTCTCCTGCATAAATGTGACCTTTCTGTACTCAAGCCAGGTAGGAGAGGCCCCGTCTCAACTGACGGTATCAGTAATCTTAAATAAAATCTGGCATTTTATGATAATTGTTTATGAATGTTTAAGGTATGTAAATTGCATTAGTTGATTTGTAGGATACAGTTAGACATACTTGTCTAGGGACAGGTATTGCCTGTGAATTTACAGCCTTCGACTGCAGCCCACAAGTTTGTTTTTAACCCTTCGGAGCTGCTGAGACCTGCAGGCAGTTTGGCTGCTTCATGTCAACTAGGTGTTGAATCATTCGTCCAGGCAGTGCAAAGCCACACTGGTCTGAAGGAGAATACAGTGAGCTTCTGGGGAGGACTAGGGTTCATTACTCAGTGTTAAGCAGATCAATCCTACTGCAAGGAAGGGAGGTTATGACTCTTTGCCTTTTCAGCAAATCTGACACACACTGGGAAATTAATTGCAAAGGTTAAAAATACTGTGAGTTGAGGCCACAATACTAGGCAACAATTTGAGTCTTAATGTTAAAATAACTTGGATTTTTAGTCATAGGCAAGTCATTACTACTAGTTATCATTTAAATTTTTTTTTTTTTTAATTATTTTTCTAAAGAAAGGATTAAACCCAAGGAAAATGTTGTGAGTTTATGGCAGTCCATATAAATAAACTGTAACCGATTCACTCAAATAACCCGTAATGGTGTGTAAATACTGACTTTATGTAAATACAGAAACATGTAATTTAACATAGACATTATTGTGAGACTGGATGGTCCAGGAGCTGGCAGTTTGCCACTCCCTGCTGGTTCACTGGGTCAAATCAGCCTGTTTCGGGTAATGAACAACAGATTCTGTTCAGTCACTTGTGTAAAATGAGTTATTTCTGTTTGTTTTCTGGTGGGGGATGGACAAAGCCATCGTCACCTGGGTGCTACTTAGCTCCTTTGCCAAGGTGTGAAGGGGTACAGATGCCCTCCCACTTCTTACATGATCTTGCTAAAACAGGTCTGGAGAGAGCTGACATCACAAAGCGGGGAGGCTTGCAGTGCTGCTCTTCCCAGGCTGTGGACAAACAGAAGTCTTCATTTTCTAGTGCTGTCCATCTGGCACCTTGCTTGAGCACTAAAAATCACTTGAAGAAAAATCTGAGGGAAAAACAAAAGAACGATTGGTGTTATTTACTTGATATTCTGTAATGGTGTGTAAATACATACAGAATTCTGTAATTTGTATAAATACATTGCTATAGAATTTTGAAAATGGGTATTATTTGCTTGATGTCCCTACAAAGCATTTTCTTATAACCATGCACATGTGTAATAATGGAATTACAAAAAGATGTCCTTTCTTATTCCTAGAAAGGGTGTGTGAAAATATCAGAAAGACCAAAACCATCAGTATTTTTTATGTCTTTGCTAAATTGGTAAAAAGCAGGGGATATCTTTCTGTCAAGAATTGCATTAGCATTTCAGCTGAAGCAGATCTGTCTGGTTAAGCAGCATGGGCAAAAGGGAAATGGACATCCAGAGCAATGTTATTCTATGGGCTGGTTTTGAGCTACATCTGGTAACATGTCAGGCAGTGCTCCCAAACTTAAGTGGGGTGGATGAAACCTAGCAGAGGTGGGCAGTGAAGAGAGTGGAAAGAGGATATCAGAGGAAAATTGTCCTAAATTGTCACCAGTAAGTGCAGAACTTAAACTGTCTGGCAGCCAAAAGGAAAAAAAGATGCCTTTCATAAATGACTGGGTGTAACGTGGAGGCTGGAGACGGGACTCTGGTGTAGAAAGTCAAGTACCCCTATTGTCCCCTTTGAAAAAGATGAATGTGTGTTTAATAAACATAAAAATAGGAAGGAGTTGAAGTTTCTTTGGAGACAGAGTATGGCAGGAGGTAAGAGAAGATGCATCTGTAACATGTTTTTCAGAGTCTTTTGCATCGTCTTCTTAACTGATCCTCTGCTCTGCATGTTCTTGTATCAAGTAAAGAAGTGAATATAAGGTCCAGCTCTGTTACCCATTATTGTAGGAGTAGAAATAGATGATCTGTGAGCCATGATGAATACCTTTATGTGTGAACTCCTGTTCCAGCTAGTGAATTCTCACAAGGTCCTTGTATGTTAGCAAATATAGAGATGGCGATATGACCAGGTTCCTTACAACCGCAGTTTGTTTTGCAGAAATGTGAAGTTCTGGATTCTTTGAAATTTTGATGGAATCTTGGAAGCTCAGCCCCTGTTCATGTATATGTGTTTGTGTAGGCAGATGTATTTGTAGGCAAGGAATCTGTGGGAAGAAGTAACCAACAACATAGTCCTCAATATGTTTTTCACATGGCAATTCATTTACTGATCTGAGAATAGAAACCAGAAGACTTATGTTTTCCAGACTTTATCTCTGTTCTTAAACTGTTAGAGCTCTCTACGGGTGGCTCACAAGTCAGTTCTGCCCTGCCTTGCTGTTATCTTTCACCTTACTGTCACTCTACAAGGTAGTTTTGCCATCTGGCCGCTAAATAAGTACCAGTAGTATAACCTCATCTCCTCTTGTCAAGAAGCTGGAACAGCCTGCCCTAGAGTTTTTTGCTGAACAGTTTGGCATTGTGAAGTGAACAATGCATCGTTAATTAGTATCTTAAATTTAGGATTTATAAAATTTATCCATCAAGGATAAGAAAGATAATTAGTGATTATAAACAAAGAAATGCCATTGTGCAAGGTGTCTTGTCAGCTCAGTTGCATGAAGTTTGGAAGCAGAAAATGTTTCTTGATGTTTAGAAAATTTAAAACGAGTATAATAATCAAGTTTCTCCTTCAAATGAGTTTATAAAACCCCGTCTTGTTGCCTTTGTCCCCAGTGGTTATATATATTTAATAACTTGTGTGCATTTTCTTCTACCTGATGATACTGGAAAAGACTCTCATTTTTCATTCATTATTTCTGAAGTCCAGCTGTCTTTGTATAATTTTTCAGACCTATTCTTATCTAAAACTCAGGGCAGGAAAGCCACCATGAGATCCTGGGTTAGGGAAGAGGATCACAGGTATTACAAAGATGCTGCCGTTCTGCTCAGAGTAGCTGTTATAGTCTATAGGATGACTTTGTCTTATTGTAACTATTGCACAGAGGGCTGCAACATTATTTGTGTCTTAATATATTGTACATTGTTGTTATCATAGGATAGAACTTTTCAAACAATCCTCAAGTAATGCTGGCTTTATTAAAGCTGTGTCTATCTCCTGAACACTCACCAATATCCTTTCATGGAGAGCAGTGTATAAAGTCAGTTTGGGCTCTGTGTTGCTTAGTGATGTAAAGGGGTTTCATCTCATATATATATATATATATATAAATATATATCTTTTTTTCTTTAGGTTGAGGGAAGTTATTTTTATGTGCAGTACTCACAAGTAGCAACTACAACATAGTCAAAGTATTCTGGAATTAGAGTGAACTGTCAACATGTTTCTCACATTTCTGTTTTCTTGAGAAATCACAGACCATCAAATTATGGTGATATGCAAAATATGCCCCCCATGTCCAGAGGGCTTGGATTTATGTATATCTTACTGTTGGAGGCTGTAAGTCTAGGGGAAAAGAGCATTTCTGTAATGTTGTAACTCATTCATTTTATTGACAACTTCCCCCCTCCTTCTGTAAAGTGTAAATTATTGTTTCTACCCTTGTTGAGAGAGTAGATGTAAACATTGAAACAGTATCTTGAAATATTCCCTCACAGCTGTGCTCTCAAATGTATATATTTTTTTGGTTATATTTCTTATGTAATATAATTTCCATTGCTTTTTAGAAACATTTATGCTTGTTATGAATGTCCTACATACATTGACTTAGTTATAGCCAGGAGATGAACCTGTCCTTTTTGGTTAAGCAAATTTTCTCTTTCTGAACTTTGTATGTTTTGGTAGGCAAGGCAGTAACTTCTCAGCTAGGACCCTTATTTTTTCTCTTCTCTCCCTCTGCTACAATCAGTCCTTTTTATTCATGGACTATAGTTCCACAAATATTTGCAAAGAACCTGCATGGTAAGACTGTGTGTCTCACCTTATCTTTGTTCCAGGGAAGCAGAATTCTTGCTGGTAATGATCCTCTGTGCATTTTCATCCTCGAGATGTTGTTTGGTTTGACTCCAGATGGAATCAGTGCTCATCTCTTCCTCTTCAGGATGGTTTGAATCTTTATGTCCCCATGTTCCTAACAGAATCATTAGGAGGTTACTCCATATATCATGTCAGTTTATTCAGATGTGTTTTATCCATTTCTCATTCCACAGAGTGTTCTGTGTAAGCCCTTGTTTATTATCCATTAAGATCAGTAAATATCTGAAGTCCATTGTAGACATCACCTTATTAACTTGAAATCTCTTATTAGCCACGTCGTATTACTTCACGTTTGAAACTTATTTAATCACAGTGATTTGACATGTGTGTTAAAGATTCAAAAGTTTGGTTGCCAGTCACTTTTGTTGTATGACCTGAGCTGTGAAGAATGAAAGTCAACTATGCATCCCAGTAGGATATTTTCCTCACTGGCACCAGTCCACTTCACTGTTCTTCAGAGTGAAGCAGTTCTTTTGGCCTCCTCAATGTGTGTGTAAATTGCTCTCAAACGGCCTGCTGTATCACCCGCTCTCCTGTATTAGCTCTTTTCCAACCATTTTTTTTTAAACTGATTTTTTCCTATCACCTTAATCTTCCTAATATAATTTTGTGGTATTTGGGTGTTGAGGCAGATACTGTCATTGAAACCTGTATTTTTTAACTGTAATTTGATCTAGTGTACTCTCATTTCTAATCAAGCTAGTCCTTAGCCAGTAAAAAAACAACTGGAAGAAACAGTGAAGGAAAAGAAAAGTACATGTTGTTACACCTTATCTCAAGTGGGTTTGAAGGAGAGTTAATGTAAACTTGCTTATGCTAAGGTCTCTCTTAAGAGATTTCCATACTCTTAACTGTCTTTCTGGGGTTCTGTAATGTCCCACTATTTTCCAGGTGTTACTATCTGCCATCCTAGCAAAAGTTTCCTTCAATGTCTATGAAGTTCATGTACAGTGAACTCCTTGAATGCTCTGCTAAGAGGATGTTCTTACCCATTGCTATGGCTACTTGTTCAGAGCAGCCTGCTCTTTTCCAAGCTGAATGTATCCTTCTTATTTCAACCTCTGTACCAGTGTGCCTTTCAGGCTGCTTCTTGGTGTGGAAAGGAAGATTCTGTCTCTTGGTTTATTGTACTGCACAAAGAGTTTCCTCAGGAAGAGACCACCTTCCTCATTCCAGGTCCACATGAAGGAATTCATACTTGACTTCAGTAGAATTTGCACCTCTTATCTTTCCCATCTTGGCCCATATCCTGTGCACATAATTGATGTTTCTATTTTTATGGCCTTATTATCTATCCGAAAACTGCACTGCTGGTGTATGCCAGAAGGCTGCTTTGAGCAGACTGGTATTTTTCTCCTGGACTGTTTTTTTCTTGGTACATACACAGACAGGTACAATGCAACTTATTCCAAGGATGGCTAGAAGCATCTTGTAGCATTACTTCTCTTCAAGACAAACAGGCCATCTTAGTTAGATTAAGGTAGGATAATCCATCCCAAGATTATCTCCACTTTTCTGAAGCAATGTCATGGAAAACAGGCAAAATTCTTGTCTCATTTGACAGTAATTCTTTGCTGTATAAACTGGGTGGCTGTGATGTTAAAAAACCCGAAAGATCTAGATGAACAACAGGCTTGAGAGCACATGTACACTAGTTTATTTCCAGATCCTCTCTTGCATTACTTAAGTAATTGATTAATAATCAGCCAAAATACTCTTGAGCTGAAATTTTGAATTCAAAGCTGTGCTACTTGTAAACATAGTTTCATCTGTGATAATAGTTGGATAACTGCTCCACAACTTACAAAGCAATGTGCAGATGAACGCTCATTTCTTTCTTGATGGAAAATGTGATTTATTTGCAGAAATGCAGTCTTGGAGATCATATTCAGCTGTTACATGGGTATGCAGAGCTTCTAATGCGCAGTAAAAGTGCTTACTGCCCATGTGCTACAGATGCCCGTTAAACCTCCCCTCAGCTGCTTGTTGCCCAGCTGCAGGGTTGATCTTCCACCAAGGCAAAGTGCTTGTTCAGACAGGCTGCACCACAGGGAAAGTCTCTCTGAAACAGGGGAAGCCATGTCCCTGTGAAGAGGAAAGAGAGATATCAAAGAGAGAAATGTTAAAACCAGGGTTCATCTAAGAAGAGGTACAAGGAAGGTCCTGAGTTTGCTAGGGGAAAATTAGCACAGGCTGGAAGCAGTGACAGAGACAGGCATAACACAGAAATATAAGTGTTTCTGTTTCTTCTCCTTGCTTTGCCTGTGTGCTGACCCTTTTCCTCCAAACACACCCACTCTTCCTCACTTTCTAGTTATCATGAGCTGTAGTTGAAGTAACTGGTGCTTCTTAGCAACTTCAGAAGATCATGCATGGCAGTTCTTTAATGAGCGATCCATCACAAGGGTTAGCACCATAATTCAAGTGGCACTAAAAGGATTCAGACCATAGAAGAGGGTTTGGTTTGCAAGCAGACCTGCCTTGCTGGGGTTAGAGGACTCTTCCTCCATATACAGAGGTCTGTAACAACCTCAAAGCTGACATGAGCAGGCGGTGCAGAGCCTGGTCTTCCAGCTGCAGTGATGACAACAAAGGTGTCTGCTGAGCAGAGGCCATGCCTGTGATGAGGAGATGTCTGTGCTCCTTCTTTGTAGAATCCCCAGGTAGCCACAGACAACTACTGAATGTATGGGCAATTTGTTCTTAATATATCTTCACATAAATGCTTCAGATGAACTAAGGGCCAGCTCTCCCAGCCTCCATGCACTCAAGCAGCAGCACTGGTGGACTGACACTATTTGCTGTCATCAGTATTTCAGCTCTCTTTCAGCAAAAGCTTCCTGGATTTCAGAATTAATATCCAGTTTAAAAGTGGGGCTCTTGCCTAGATTTAAGATTTGTATAAGATAAACAGGAAAATTAATGTCCTATGGTTATTTTTTCAAGCTATCAGACATGTCCCTGGATCAACAAGATTTTTCTTCTTTTCTTTGTGTTTTACCCTTCCTAGTGAAAAAAAGCCAAACAGCAGCTTTCTATGAACTATCTCTGCCTCTTCTTCCCACTCTTAAACAGAAAATTTGTGTCTGAAGGTAATTAGGGTGGACAGGGCTTTAATCATGTCCATAAGGCCAATGCCTAAGTTAGGGCTTTCATATACTAACAGAATCCCATTGCAGCGTGGTTTTTCAAGGAACAAGGTGCAAGGAGATACCAGGTTAGGGGAAGAAGCTGGTACTTTGGCCTGCCCTGCCTCCCAAAAGGGCAGAAAGAGTCTGTTTATAACCTCTCCAAACACTGTCCATCAAATACACCAGTGTCTTATCACTTGAGGTGGTGACTGACTGTTGAACTGGAAGTAAAATGCTTCTGCTTTCACCTGTTCCTTCTCAGAGGGAGAATCATAGAAACATAGAATCATTTGGGTTGGAAGAGACCTTTTAGATCATCAAGTCCAACCATTGACCTAACACTGTCAAGTCCACCACTAAACCATGTTCCTAAGTGCCACATCTACACATCTTTTAAATACCTCCAGGGATGGTCACTTGCACCACTTCCCTGGGCAGCCTGTTCCAGTGCTTGACAACCATTTTGGTGAATAAATTTTTCATAATATGCAACCTAAACCTCCCCTGGTGCAACTTGAGGCCATTTCCTCTTGCCCTATTGCTTGTTACTTGGGAGAAGAGGCTAACCCTCATGTTGCTACAATTTCCTTTCAGGTAGCTGTAGAGACTGAGAAGGTTTCCTTGACCCTCCTTTTCTCCAGGATAAACAACCCCAGTTTCCTCATCCACTGTGTTTTCTGTGAGCCTGGGAAATATCAGAACCATGGAGCTTGTCACCTGTTATGTTTCATAGAAGATCCAGGCAATGAATTCACTGTTCTTAATCTATTCTACTGCCAAAATCAAAGAAACTACTGTTAGATCTTAGCTGAAAACTTACATTTTCTGGTATTGTTTCCCATCAGGAGCTACAGCTTACACTGATCTTGCAGTACTTGTTACCCCTTTGTTCAGCTCCTGTAAGAGTAGGCAGCTCTTCATCTATTGAACCTTATGTTGCTGCTCATGGTCTGACCATGAAGCTTCATGCTCCTGTTTCTGCCCTGGTTAAAATGTGTGTGTTCTCCCCGATGCAGGTAAAGATGCTGCTCACCCAAACAGAACAGCTCCTGTTGAGATGCACAAGAACCTTCTTCTTCTCTTTTCCCAACATCCAAAGAAAGCCTGGGCCAAGAGTCTGACATTTAAACTGGTGGAAATACAAACTCATTTTGCTGAGGTAACAGCAGGATAAATCAGAGTGAGATTGGCTCAGTGTCTTCCACAGAGTTCAGCTGAACTGGCAGTACTTTAGCAACTCACCTGGAGCTGTTCCTGGGAAGAAAAGTCACACCAAACTGCCCCATGAACATACGCTTGAAAACAGCAGATTGTCACCCCACCTAAATAGATTATGGCTCTTTGCCTAGCAACAGAGCTGAAGGGCCCCTGATCTCTAATAGGGAATATTTGTTTTGATAGCAATTTTAAATATATCAGTCTCTGAGATTTTGAGCAGAACTTGTCTCTGAGTTGCTTTGAAAATCATAAGGAACCACATGCAATTGCCTGCTCCATTTTACTTCAGAGAGGAAGGATTGCACTAGTCATTGGTTCTGGGAAGATGTGGATGAGGCCATCTCCAAAAAAATGTGAAAACACACATGTAGTTCCTATTTTGTGACTAATGAGTTATACAGGAGTTTTGGAAATAACCTGCACAAACCAAATCATTACAAGGGGACTGGAAGAGCAGCTGATGAGCCAATACCTGCATGCATATAGTATTTTTGGGAGGCACCTGTGTAAATTTGCAACCACACAGCCTATATTTGACTATATGATTAATGAAAACATAACATTGGATTTCTGAAGGTAAACAAAATAAATCTTAAAAAGTCTCCCCAAACTGTAATATTGAAATAAACACTAGGAAGAGTTATTGCTCTTTCAAAGTTTTGGCTTTAAACTTTTTTCTAATCTTCTTGGGGATGAGCATTCAGTGCCAAAACTCTTGTAAGATTGGTGAAAAACAGCTCGCTTGCTCCTGAAGTCTCCAAGTCATTGGAAAATTGACTTAAACAGCAATCAATAAAATGAATACATAGAGAGCTGAAGTGGAAGGGTCTGAACAGCAGTGGCTCTGCAATTCAGACGCTTCCGCTACAGCTCACTAAGTAGCTATTTTATTTACACAGTCTTGGAAGCCTCTTGGCTTCTCCTTGATTTATTTTGTGACTCCATCCTGGCTTGGGTCTCAGCTTTCATGTCCTTCAGGTAAGCTGTAGGATGCTCATCTGTCCTTGCAGGTCATTTGTTGCAACTATCTTGGTAACTTCAGTTTAGACATCTGTTTTCTTGCTATCACTCTTGGACTATATGCATGTGGTGCAAAACTGGGCACAGCATTAGCTATTTTTTATGCACTGCAGTCTTGTGCCATCTCCTTTATTAGAAATAAAGGGGCTCCAATGAGCTGAGTCCCTTTCTTACCATGAGATGTAATTACTGAGCTTCATCCTCTTCATTGTCCCTGCTTTAAAGTATTAGATTAGAGAATCATGTCCAGTTATTTAAGAATATCGAAAGGAGATCTGCCAGAAGTGCTTGCTTGACAGGACTAAATCTCTGCACTCACTGCAGAGAGTGGTGCAGCAGAGTGCGTTCTTCCCAGCTCCTTTAGAGCAAAGTGACCTTCAGTAGCAAAAGCCTTTCTCTGAAAAAAAAAAAGCCATTCATTTAGAGTGTTAATTAATCTGCAAATAGCAGGCTTGGTTTTAATTTATGTTCATGACAACACATATCTGAGGAGAAGCATTTGAAAAGAAGGGGTCCATACTTACCATGGAAACAGGACCAAGGGAATTTTTTTGGCAATTTTTCCCATTTTATTTCAAATGCCTTTGTTTTATTGGAATTTTTGAACTGCCAGTTTTTGGGCTGACCTGTTTGAATTGCATTAAAAGATAGCTGAAAAGCAAAGTAAAGAGAAATAGATCAAAATATATTTTCTCTTCATGTGACATTTATTGCTTTAACACTACAGAAACTTGCCCACTCCACATTGCAGCTAGTGGGGAGGCAGTAGCTTTGAGCCAAGGCATGTGTCCCACTGAGGTGGAGTGCTGCTTCTCTCAGAGCCTGCTTCTGTAAAATGGACTTATTGTTATGCAGGGAAACCTGAGGCTCAAGGTGGTCCTCAACACCCAGGCCCCCTGGACCAGCAGTGCTTGGGGGGCTGAAGGAGAACAGAAGCAGAACCAACAACTCCTGCGGTGGGGATGCAGCTGGGGCACCTCAGGGGCACTGGGAAGTGTCTGGCAGGCTTAGAGATGGGCTTCGGTTCAGCTCCTTTGCTTGCCCTTCTTTTTGCCACCAAAAAATACCTACTGAGGCTGATGATTCAGCTCTGAAAGTCAAACATTATGACAGCTGCCAGGCATAACACTGGGTCTTGTCTAATGCATGAGGTTTGATTTTCTTTGACTACTGTTGCAATGAGTAAGCAAAAGTGGAGTTCCTGACCCCAAGAAAGACCAGCAGCGTGAGTCAGGATTCAGCTAAGCAAGTTCCCTGCTGTTAGGTAGTTGCAGTTCTGTAAACTCATCTTCCTCTCCTGCTGGGACAGAAAAAGAGGAAAATTAAGCAAACTGTACAGTTTTGCTGTTGTAGATACTCTGTGATATTTTTCTTCTCTCTAATTCCTGATGTCCTGACTAAGACAGATAGAGAAAGATACTCAGTGTGCAGCACTGTTCCTGACCAGGTACAGCTTGTCGAGCAACCTGAGTGAGCTCAGCCACTGTTTAGTTTTGTTGATTAGGCCAGGGACTGTCATAATTTTCTGTCTCAGACAGCAGTGACCACCCGACCAGGCTTTAGCAAATAAAATACCACAAATACATTCTGAAAAATGTGAACATAATACACATGAAGGACTATTAATGTGTGCAGAAACTATGCAGGCTGCAAATACACCTTTGTCCTGACCTACAACATTCCTCTTACTTTAGTCCTAATGGAGACGGCCAATTATGGTTTTATGATATAGATTATGGGTGAGTGCCTGTTGCTAGTAATGTTAATCAGAGTTCTGCTGTTGGCTTCAGCAGGGTCTGAGTTCCTCCTTTTTTTTTGTATTTAAAAAGAGGGAAGCTATAAAAGTTACTCTACCAAATAATTTCATTATAAATAAACAGAAAGGTCATTGTTATTTCAAACTGGTGCATTTTTATTATTTTTTTTTTAACTTGACACACTATATCCGAAAACATGTACCGCAGATGTGAACAAAGACTTCCTGGGACATTGTGCACCAACCAGGATTATTTCTTACTCAATATTTTAACATTTTAAACCCTCTAAAATGAAAAGACTTCATCTAAGAGGCATAAGAGTCCTCATTTGCTAGCCGTGGAAGAATAATAGTAACCAAAATCTTTGGTGAGAAAACTTCAACTCAGCTAGGCAGTTCAAGAGGAGATCCTTGTGTGGAAAATATATTTTGGATATTTAACATTTGGGCAATATTTAAATTAGAGTCTGAGCTCATGGAAGGCTGTGCATGCTGCTTTCATTTTACATACCTTTTTCTTTCCCAGGGGACAAAATAAGGTGGAGAAATTCAGAGAGGGATTTTGTGAGTTCCTGCAACCCACAAGGACGTCTAAAGGACTGAGTTGCAAAATGTTGAATTCTTTTGTCATTGTTATTATGGCAGACCACAAAGAGTAAATTTGTGAGATACTGCCTGATGCAATATTATTTTAAAACTGGAGGAAACAGAAGGTGGCATTTCCCCCTCAGAGGCCAGTTACATTAAGGTAGGAACTATCTGAATGTGGCAGCAGGGTATCTAAGGTGTCCTACTTTGTTGCCATTTCAGTTAAAAAAGGAAATGCAGGGAGCTGATACTTGCACATCTGGAGTCTGAGGTACATGAAGAGCTCTGTGGTACAAACAGTTCATTCCTTCCAGCTCCATACTGAGTTTGATTTCTCTTCTTATATTTTCCACTTGACAGTATTTTTCTACTTCTTGTTAGCATAGGTATAGTATTTCCTATATGGGGTCATCAAGTTTTACTCCTGTTCACATACAGCTTCCAGCTATACTGACAGAAAGATGGACATCTGGGGTGAGAGTTCCCCCTGCCTCATCTTGATATGAATCATCCTGAATCCAGTGCGAACAACGCACTGTGAGATATCCTCCAGGGGAAGAGGGGCACTATGACTTTCCTGAAGCTATTCACCCTGTACTTGTTTGTAATGCAATGCAAATGTTCCCCCTCGAATATCTGTCCCCAAACCACCAGTAACACTTATACTTTCAGGAGAAGTGGCTGCAGGTCGCTGTTTCTAAGAACACCACACTTGCAAATTCCTAGAACACTTTTGCTCTGTGTAAGTAAGCTGGGAACATTGTTTTGCTAGACAGAGTATGGGAATGACAAACCGGTGCCCATCTACTCAAGTTCTCTGGAATGTGAATAGATTTCCAGCATGGGGCTGAATATTTCTGTTTGTTAACTTAGTGGAAACCACTTGGCATAGAAACACATTCAAATCATGATGCAGACATTTGAAATGAATACAAAGCGATCTCACTGGCTGGGGATAGAGCTGCTGAAAGGACCCATGAAACCAAACTGTTTTTTTACAGGTTTGTTCAGTAGAAAAGGTTCTAGAAAGTCAATAGTGCAGATTTTTCATTTTTGCTCTGTCAAAACTGATCCTCAAAGTTATCTGCCCCAATGTACCAAAATATGTCTAGCCCAGATGGGTTATGCAATACTGAGCCTCAAAACACAGTCGATATCTTATTAATCAAAATAATTTCTCAACATTTTTGCCATGTTAAATTGTGTCAAGTATCAACAGTTTTCTGGAATTTAGAGATGATTATTCAGAAAGCTGCTGTGTTTCCTCTCTCTCCAAACGTAAGTGGCTTCACTGATACCTTGTTGCAGGCAGAACCTGTCTGTGGAAATGGTCACTGAAGTGCAGGCATGGAAAGGGCTTTCATGTTCAGCTTCCTTCAGATTCCCAATAGCCTGTGGTTTTGTGCTTGTCTGGCATAGGAACACAAAAAAGGACAAACATGAACCTTCCTAATTTAGGTTTTGTGAACTATTAATTTTTATAACAATAAAATTCATCACCATATAAAATCTACTTCAGTGATTTACCTTGCCTTGTTAAGAGCATACACATTAAAGTAGGACTACTCCCAGCTCCCTTAATGCTCTCAGCTCCTGTTGTCTGTTTAACCCAACTCCAGCTGCCACAGCAGCTACTGGAGCTGATGTCTGACCACGACCCTGTTAGTTCTCAGACTTCCGGAGTGCAGCCTTGAAAATGTATTGAGAGCTGAAGCTTGGAGGAGAAATTACAATGATGCTGGACCAGCATGAGGATAAAATCTAGTAGCTCATGAATGGCTGGCCAGAGTGAATCCATTTTCTCCCCTAAAGGAAAAGGATTTCATTTCACACCATATATAATCAGAGTTTTTAAAGGTTCCCAAGATCTGAATTTTTGCTTTCAATTTCAAACAGAAGTGCATATTATTCCATAAGTTTTTAGGTAATCAATATAATTTTATATGTGAGCTTCAGTATTATGAATCATGGTTTCTCAGAAAGCTGGTTTTTTTATAAAGTTGAATTACAAAGAAGTGTCACAGATGGATTTATTTTTTTTTAACTAGATCTAAAAATAACTTCATGCATAAGTGAACTGATTTTATAATAATTTGAAAAGGAAAGAGAAGCCCCATGTATGCATTATTACAGAACCAAGAGTATGAATATTTTCTGCTCCTTTCTTCTTCTCACTGTCTTACTATGCACTGTCATACTGGCTGAATGAGACTAAGGTATTAAATAAAATGAGAAACCTATCAATCTGCAGGGGCTCCTATACTTGATATTTTTTAAGACTGAAGAAGGTTATCTGCAGTGCTGAATGAGCTGAGTGGGATAATGAAGGGTAAGAACATCTCAGCATTTTATATCCTGCTTTTCTCCACAAATGGGCTTCAGGATAACTTTGGGGAGAGCCCAGGGTTGTCTTTGTGGCCAAGAAGCTACTGCAGGTTTATAGGCATTTTTTCTAAGTGTTACTAAGCAGCTATGTAAAACAACAAAGCAAGAAATATTCTTGTGGGGGAATGGGGTAGAAGTCTTTCTAACACTGGTGTCAGGTGTGGGTCTGGACAACACCTGTAGCTAAAAGCAGATCAGCTGTGCAACCTCTGTGCTGCTGCTCCTCTTCTTCAGACATGCTTTCCCTGAACTTCCCAGTACTCTTTCATGATAATTACAGAAAGGAAAGTAAGACGAGTATGTGTTTCTGCAGCCTCAGTTCAGTCTGGTATTATACATCATTCCCTTCTTGCTTATGTGTTGAACTGTCAGTGTAAGCAGTAGGTTGTTATTATATTTAGAAAGTAATGTATTAACTGAGTGGCTATCCATCTGGCACGTGGTTTGTTATCTTTCTTCGTCCAGCTTTGTGTAATTTAATTTTAGGAGGCAGCAATTTCCACGTTTAAAAGAACATCTCGTTAATATTTCCTTCAATTCCTATTTGTTGGAGGTTTTTAAAGATTCCTGCTTGTTGTGCACAGCTTGCCCAGTACAAGCTTCCTTCATTGCCTCTGAAAATGCCAGATTGACTCCAGGGGAGCTGACACAGCATCCAATGTGTCGGGTTGTACCCTGCCGTGGTAACACTGTCCCCTTTGCCATAAATACTGAAGTATTGAGAACTTCATTAGAGCTCAAGTAAACGTAGCCAAAAGCCATCAGGAAAACACAGATGAACAATACAATACAGATAATATTATTAAAATTGATAACCTGGGAGAAGCCTTATTGCTCCTTACGGGTCTAACAAGGTACAATTCATGCTTGACATGAGAATGATGTGGCTTTTGCCTTATGGGTTGCTGAAGCACCAGAAGCTGCCAAAGAGGCTTAATGTCCCTGTTGGGCTGGAGGGTGGGGACTTCCTGGGAAGTCAGTGTTGGGCAAACCCGTGTAGTGTCAGCTGCCTGTATGGGACTAGGAAGGAAAACTGGAGACAAGTGGATGAGGAAAGGGGCAAAGGCAGCAAGTGAGAAGAGAAGCCTTTGACGGACTGGGGCAAGACACACTTTGGGGTGCCTTAGGAAATGGAACGATCTCTGGATCAGTGAGTAAAGAAACTGTCTCCTGAGATATGTGTCCTGCTGGGTTCAACACAACAGGGCTTTATGTACAGTCATTAAATAAAGAGGATTACAGCAGAAAATAAATCCTTGTTTGCATCATTCTTTTCCCAATGAAAACAACATGTAGGACACTAAAGTTTGGCTACTTACTCAAGCTGCAAGAAGTCTGGGTACTAAAGAACAGTGGAGGGAAAGGGGATATTCATAGATGGCAAATTCTTTACAAATGGGGTGTGAAGCAGAAATAATTGGTGGAACTACAGGAGAGGAAGGGGGATTTTTTTCCAGTAACTGTTAACCATCAAGTAAAATTGAAAATTATGCCTGTGTCTTTTGTACACAGAGAAGGGCTGGGACCAAGCTAGTGGCACAGGATATTCCAGTTAGGTAATTTTTAAAACACAAAAGTGATTATTGGGGAGACATTTGCAGTTTTATAACAAGAAATTATGTTTGTAAGATAATAAGTTCAGCCTCAATCAGAGCATATTAATTTCCAAAATTAAATATGTGGCCTGTCATAGTGAAAGTCAAGCTGGCACCATCATCATGGAGAACGATGGGACTTTTGGAAATAACTTTATCACAAGCACGTAGATGTAGGTCTCAAGGATGCACACCTTGAGACAGTTCCATCCATGGTGGCAGGTACTGCAGAGAAGGCAGCAGTGGGGTGTGAGCTCTGCCAGACCTGGATGAGCTTCCCCATGCAGCAGCAAAGCACAGGAGAGAGCTGCAGTGCAGCACGGGGAGGGCTGCACCACTCAGGGAGAGAGCAAGCACAAGGAACAATGCAACTGTGAGTAACCAACCATCTGACTTACACTCAGCATGCCTGGCACCCATCTCATTTTTTCCCTGTGTGGGGCAGTTTTACCTGTACTGTGGCAATTTAGAGTACTGCCATTCTGATGTGCTGAATGTGCTGTATGTGCTGAGCCTGCCATGGGGAGTGAGATACTGCAAGAGAGGCTGAACCGCTAGCACTTCCCAGAAAGGTGGTAGCTGACAGCAGGCAGCAGTGCCAAGTGTTTTTTCTCAGCCTTTAGTAAAACTGTGAAATTCCTTTTACAGCTGTGCAGTCCTGGAGAAGCTGGAGGTTTGCATGGATTTACACGATGGAAGAGTTTGTCCCTGGGTATATTGGAGGGGGAACTGTTATCATTCTTGAACAAAGAATACGACCAGAGACAGCTGGCAACCTATTTCTGGTACTCACCTCTTTAGTTTCTCAGATGACATCTGAGAGCACCTACAAGCACTTAATTCTCATTAGTACATTCTCAACAATTTTTTGTAGTTTGCACAGTATGTGAATTCTGTGTCTCTTTTCCTTTGTTACACATTAGGAAAAACATCGTCATAGAAGACACACATCCAACTGTTTACTCCAGCCATGTAATTCCCATTGCTGTGTTTGGTTTGCACACAGCCATCACTGCCTTTAAATAGACAGTGCAAAGATTACTCCACCCTCCCCTTCCTTTGTTTCACTGCTCTAAACATAAAGAAGTGTGGAATGAGCCAAAACCCACATCTTATGCCACAGTATATAAATGATTTGTAGCAGCAGTCAATAAACTGAAAAATCTTGAATGTTATGTTTTAAAGTAGGATAATAAGGGATGTCTGGAGTTTACCAATATATGATCTTGGGGTAAAAAATAGGAAGGAGGTGTGTCACACTGTCAGCTTCAGGCTATGTCAGGCTTCAAACTGAGGTGCAATTCAGCCTACTTCAGGCGGGTACTCCCAGGGAATGCCTGAAGTCAAATGGAGACCCTTTCCAGAGAACAGCCCTGCTTTGAAGAAAAGGATGGAGACAGTAGTCTCTGCCAGCATTCTGAGGAGGAGGAGGGGAGGAGAGACTGGAATAATGGATGATATCACTGGTGGTTTCTATCTGCAGTGAGATGGAGGAAGGCAGCTTGCACTGGCAATGAAGGTCATGTAACTGTGATGGGGAAGAAGAAATGGAAAGTCCTCCAGATTGAGGGGGAGGATAATATTCAGGTGGGCAGTGAACATTTGTGAGCTGGATAGAGGCAGCTATCTAAAAAGAGACTGAATGTGTAATCAGTGTGTGAAGGCTATCTGGCATTCAGAAATGATCAGTTTTTCTCTCCAGCTTCTGCTGTTCTTTGTGGGGACTGCATTTTGTCTTCTTCCACTTTTTCCATTTTTGCACTTTCACTTTAGGCTTTCCCTAAACTCAGCTTTAATATTGGAAAAGAAAGAGGAAGAACTAATTTTAATTCAAATGTGATTTTGTGAGCAAAAGAGGACTTGTGCAAATCTGTTAAATCTCCAGATGTAGCGAGAGTTTTCCATTTTTTTCAGCAGTTTCCTATATTGAGCCTGCCTTGAGGCTGAAGTCCTCTCATCCTGGGAACAAATATAGGAACAAACAGGAAAGTATCACACGTTCATCCCATCTTGAAGAGGGACCCCTGGTAGCATGACCCTTCATAAGGTAAAGATACATGCTTCCATCAAACAGTACAGTGAGGTGTTTTTTAGATTTTGAATATTTTTGGTCTCTGACTAAAAAGAAGAAAGGAGATGAGTTTTTACTTACAACAGAGAAGCAGTAAGGAAATAATCTCCCTTCAGGTTGTTATAAAAATGGATTAAAAGCCATAAAAAGTCACTGGTACCCGTCAAGAAGAAAAGCAAACTGACCTCATGTCTGTCAAATTTTCCTCCCGTGTCCATCCCCCAAGGTCGACCATCACTACAAAGGAGACCTGACCTATGCTGTAGGACATGTTTTTAGACCTTTCCTGACAAGTATGTGCCCTTTGCAGAAGCTTCGTGTATCCCAAAGCTGCCCAGCTCTGCTACAGCACCAAACGGAGCTGACAGCCCAGGACTTCAGAGCTGTTTGCAGCGACCCTGAGCCTCCCTGCCAGACGTTTTGTGTGGGGTTGGTTCTTGTATCTCCTCTGGCATCCATGGTGGGGGTCTCAGGATGCTGTGCAAGGCAGCCAGCTCAACTTCCTTTTCTAGAGGCATGTTTTCCCCACCTGCTCCTGGACAACTCTACATGGGAGAGTGTTTGGGGGAAATACATGGGCTCCAAAACAACATGGCAAAACTCTTCACACTTCAAGTAAAATGGTGCTAGCATCCTCTTTCCCTGTTTTTCATCAAATGAAGAGAGCTGTGGTGAAGCACACCTCAACTAACAAGCACCTGTCTGGGTGTTGATGTTTACGGGGTGCAGCAGCTGCAGCAGAGCAGCACTCGGTGCCTAAGAGACCTGTGGGGAGCTCTGTGTGAACTCTGTTGCATTTGGCTCTGCCTTGGCAGGGGTATAGGGATGAGTGATGTGAGGTTGTGTTGGGATGCCCGGGCAGGACATGGATGGAGCAAGAGGCTTGATTCAACAAATTAGGAGCTGCTTCTGCAGGACCAGCAGGGCCATGGCACAGCCAGGTGCCAGGGGGAGCTAAACCAGAGAGTGGATACCGAGAGCACCAGTGGGACCATCATCTTCAGAGCCTTGCTCTGGACTGTCCTCAGGGATGGATTGCACACTATATTGGTCATTTGTCAGACCCTTCTGCAGCACAGGACAACAACCTCTTTATTTCTGGTCACTAGAAGACTTGTGCGTGGCTTGGAAAACAGCTAAGCTGGGGGCCAGAGCAGAGGGGTCAGAGGCATTTCAGCAGTTGCCTCAGGATATGTTGCTATATGACACCCGATCCAGCCCCCTTAAATGGCTTTGTGCACAGCTGGACTCTCCCCAGGGGCTCTCGCTAACTCCATACCCACCCCTTTGAGACTCATCTGTTTGGCAGTGCCTTTGCTGGGAACCACTGTGTGCTGCTTGGTGGGGAAAAGTAGGCAGGTTCCAGGGTAAGCTCCATGCTGTCTGTGCCAAATTCCTCTTGTTGGAGAAGGAGACATGACTCAAAGGCCATACACAGCCTTGTCAGTGTCATGACAAGGCTCTGCAATGCATTCTGCATTGTTTACATCCGATCTGTGGATACAAGTCCCAGACTGCATACGTACTATGTGTGATACGTATCTTATGCTGGTTTGGAGTACAACCACATATAATTATATTAGCACAATCTCCACCAAGACTCAAAACAAACCAAGCTCCTGTTTTTGAACTGAGAGCTTATCGGATGGTCAGTCCCAGCTTCTGCATGGGGAAAGAAGGACAGCGTGCTCTCCTGGCCCCTAGCACTACGCTTGCAGAGGAGGCAGCAGAAGCCTTGCTGCTTAGAGGTTTTGGAGTTATTCTGGGGGAAAAGAAGCCAGAAAGCATACAGTAGGAGTAATCCCAAACCATGAGGGAGGTGAACTGCCTGACCCCAGCAGGTGCTTTCTGTCCAGCTTTCCTTGAAGGAGGGTGGTGGTGTGCTTAAAGCAACAGTAATTAAAACTCTGAGGACAAGTTAGGAAAACAACTGCTAAAGTTAATAAGGCTGGATTCCCTGTCTGCCCACAGGGCAGTGTCCCATTCTGAAACTCCCCATGGGGCTGTGGCGAGGCTGCCAGCCCTTGAGAGGTGACTGCTTTGATAGTAGGGGCTGGTGTGCTCTGGTGATGCCTCAAACCATCTCTAAGCCCTTGGAGTAGACTGGAGTTTTTAAATCTGTCCCCTCAGGTGTGCTCCTGAACTGGGACAATGTCTCACCTTGCCCTCCCAGCTCATCAGGAGTGATGTCTTACTAACAAATTTACCATCTTTTGCACAGGAAGTAGAAATCGTAGAAATCTGGGGTTCAAGCAACTCCCAGGATTGAGTAAAGCTCAAATTCAAAAGGAAAAAGCAGAAAATCACCCTGTAATATTCTAATGATATGAAATAATACCACAGAACCAAACCCCTGTTACTCCTGTTCGAACTCTGTGAACTGCCCCCCCCCCCTTTTCCATCCGTCTGTGTCCTGCGACCTGCTCCGTATCTAATCTCACTGTATTGCACAAGGTGTTTGCTAACATCCAAAGTATCTTTTACTGTTCTGGATACTCTTATCAAACTCTTGGAGGCAGTTTGATGTAAGCAGTAAGTCCTGTTGGGCAAACAAACACTTTTTAACCTTAACTTGTACTTAATATCTGACCAAAAATTCACCATCTCCTATTAATAAAATGCTGAGCTGGAACCATCTCAGGCTTTTCGAGCACACCTTCTGAATATTTACATCTGGAGAGTACACTGTGTTTACAAGAATTCATGTTTATTTATCCAAGAACACTTTCACAGAAAAGCTTCTTTATGACTAGCTGTACATTTTCCTTTGCCAGTTTATTGACCTTTAGCAATGCATGGCTATTTGTTTGGTAAAAATGATAGCATTAATCTTAATTTGTCACATGTAATACATCTTGGTTACTACTTTCCTATTTAAAAAACAAAAATTTTGAGTGGCAGGAAGTCCCCTTGGGCACTAGGTGGAGGGTTTGAATCCAGTGCAGTTCAGTAGTAAGCAAATATCATCACTATCTGATGACACTTGCTAAGTGGCTGGAGGAAAACTAGTCCATGCTGGGAGCTAACTTGTTAGCACATCCCTGATGATCTTGGTGTCACTTTCATGCTCTCCTAATAGTTTTTATCCTTGGACTGTTGGGGGCCATGCAGCTGGGTTCTCCTCTGCTCTGGTGGCTCTGACATGTACGGCCAGCACAGGCAGGTCGGGAGACAGGCACTTGGCTACTGTTTCTTCCTGGGTTAATGGGATGGCTTTCCATCCCCTTGCTGCCTACTCTGGCATTTCCTCAGAACTAAGTAAGTTTATCCAAGAGCACTTCCGCAGAAAAGTTCCTTTATGCTTTGCTATATATTTTGCCTGCCAGCATCCTGACCTTTAGCACTCACCTGCAGGTTTACCTCAAAAAAGTTCATTTCAGCAGAGTCCCTCCCAAGATGTGCAGGGGCCAGTGGCCCCTGGTACAGCTATAGTGCTGTCTGCCAAGGACCACCGTCTGTAGAGCCAGGCTTCCATGAGATGTATCTGGCTGCACAAAATGCTACCAGTCTTCCAGCTCTGTGAGTACCTGGCTAAGCAAAGTTGAACTGCTCAGAAGCAAGGGAAGGTGGGAATGAGGGAGGAAGGCACATTGGCAGAATGTGCATCTTGATGGACCCTTTATCCTCAAACTGCAAGGGTGAACAGTCTTTAATTCAGTCCTTGGTATGAACTGAGATTACCTCCAAGTTTGAATTAATTATATAAGATTTCATACAGAATTTCATTCCTTACAGAGGAAGCTATTTATCTATTCATGAAGAGATTTGAGATAAAGACTTGAATTTGTGTCACTGTTTCATAGTTTTATAAGCAGCACAGGAGTAGAAACTGAATCTACCTTTCAGTGCTTCCAAGGGTGCTAAGTCCAGGTTGCAGAGTTGTAGCCACACTTCTCCAGCCCAAGGAATAGTTAGGCCATGCAGGTTGGAGTAGTTATACAAGGCAGGGCTGGATAGTTGCATTTCAGATGTCTGCACATTGACTACTCACTGAACTGCTGGCAGTTGCTGTAAGTTCAAGATGGGACCTGAGAGTGGAAGCACTATGGGGAGCACCCCAAGCACTGGTTTTGAAGTCAAAAAAAGAGAAGGCGAAAACCAGTTGGGATGGTTAAGGGGGAATGGCTGAAGGTCAACAGAGAGGAGCAAGAATTAAAATCTTCAGGGGTTAATTAGAAGTAGAAGAAGCATCATGAGATAAAGAGCTAAGTTGTTTTTTTTTTGCATGGCAAGGAAACTATGCAGAAAAGTACACAACCCCCCCAGAATTAGGTTGCAGAACTGAGAAATGGAAAGATAAAAGTTTCTAGAACAATACATACACATGATGATCTTAATGGCATGGGCAATTAATAACTGGGAAGGCTTATGAAGGAGATGTGGTAGAATGCATCACTTGAAGGCTTTAAGTAAAGACTAGAAACCTTCAACACTGTCTGTGGTCTCCTTAGGAAGATATTGCTCTTGATTGAGGAACCATTAGGGTAAATTCTGTGGTGAAGCTGTAGGGACTCCAGCTAGACATCTAGTGCGCTAGAGCTGGAACTGCTCTGGCATGCTCTGGGTATGCTATACACTGACCTGGCCGTGCTAATACCTGAGCCTGTGCTGGCCTTGAGCTAGCTGAAAGGAAAGGATGCAAAAAGATCAGAAGCTGCAGTGAGTGCTGGAAATGCAATGGTGAAGTAGAAGCATCTTGGGAGCCTCACTAGACTTCATGCTGAGTCTCCTGCATTGGTTTGTGCAGTCAGGACTTAAATCCAAATTGTCAAGGACAGAGCACTCTGACTGGAGAGTCCCTGTATCTGCAGAGCAGTTGTTGGGGATCTACGTGTGGGCAGAGGGTACCAAGTTGAGATCAGTGAGCCACTGCAGGGGCCAAAGGATATAAATGTCCTCAAGCTACTACTCGAGGAAGGCAAGAGTACTGTACTTCTCTGTCACTTGTTTCCCTCAAAGCTTTTCTCTAGATGATAAAAAAAATATTTTCTTTTCAAACACCCTGAGGTCTGTGTTCAGTATCTGTATCTCTTCCTTTAGGAGTCCCTGAGCTAACCAGTGAGACATCAGGTAAGTGTGGCTAACACATATCTACTTTACGCCTGCTCCTAACTGCTCAAAATTTAATTTTGATGAGGGAACAGCCCTGGACCTGAGGCCTCCTGGGGTATGCAGAGCTGAGGGGTAGATGTTCATCCAGCTGGGACAAACATAACAGTCCAGCCTGACTTTTTACCCACAGAAGACCTCCAAAGTGCAAAGCAACCTAGAAATTTTACTGGGAGTTGATGGTATGCAGTGCCTCCCAGGTCTGGGCTGTCAAAGAGTGATTTTAATAGCACATTAAGCATGAGATGCTGGAACATGATCAAGCTCTAACACAAGGAAGTAGCCTTTAATTAACAAGTTCCACATGCTACATATGAAAAATAACAGCCTTTATAATGTATTAGAATTAAGTAACATATCTAAAACCCTCCAGTGTTGAGTTTAGCTGCTTTAATTTAAAAAACCCGCACATTTCTACATTGAAGTGGCACAAAATAAAGTTTGCTTAAGTTTAATTTTTATATGACTAAAAAGGATTTAACAGCTTAGAATACATGCTTTACTTCACACCATACAACTGCTGAAAAGTAGATTAATTGTACTGCTTTCATAAATTGTACTGACATAAACCATTAATAATTTACACTCGTGAGGTTTGTTTTGTTTATTTTATTTGCCAAAAAATTATTTTTACTGCAGAATGCTAAAATAACATGTAACCAAACATTTATATTTATATGGTGAGTTTCAGCCAGTAAAAACCTTAGTTAGAATGGAATTAGCTGTGTTCGGACCTTGAAATTCTAGAGAGTTTTATCAAAAGCAGCCATATGACACCAGAAGCTCGAAGAGGTAGTTTGGTTTGGTTTTGCTGAATTATTTGAACTCTCATGCATTACAGCATTGCTGCAATAAGTACTAGAGAGGTGAAGCCATGCTTAGTCATCCTCATGGTACTGTTGTCTTACAGTTCTCCCCAGCTTTGGCACATTATTTTATTAGGCAAGAGGATACCTTTTAATACTCTTACAGTGTCAGAGCTCTACTGCTGCTGCTGAAGGACTGGACTTATCTCATTTGATTTAGTGGATCAGATGATGGGATGTGAGTAATTTGAAGTCCACTTCACAAGTTAGATCATAATCTGTGGTTTCAGAGATTTTTCAGCAGCTTTTAAACATTGTACATTCTTAATAAATTGTATTTAAAAAGAAAATACTCCCGAATGAAGCTGTATGGAGGGAGGAAGAAATAGATAGGGCCAGAGGGGACCTCTAAGGTCACTGAATCCAGTCTTCACTACCACAGGCAACCACATCACAGGGCCCCCTTCAAAAGGGATTCATAAGTCTTCAGAAACCATTCTCCACTCTGCAGGGCCTTTGATATTGAATACAGCCTAATTGTGTAGCATGCGCATTCCTGATTAAAAAGAGAAGGGGAAAAAAGAAAAAAAAAAAAGAAATGCAAGTAAATTACTCGCTGAAGTTAATATTCACTGAATAGCAGAAACTAGCATTCCACCCACTAAAACTTGATCAATCAGAGCTTGCTCTGTTGCATATGACAGCCAAAGACAGGGGCTGCTTTGCAGACTTGTGTTGTGCACAGATGACCAAGCACCATCCCTGGAGTGCAGCTGTTCTGCCCACACACTTGCAGTAGGAGGTTGTGGTTCAGCCTCCTGCCTGCTGCTGTATCGTCCAACCCCAGCACTCTCAAACCATCACAAGCCCCATAATGTCATCAAATACAAGGAAATACTGTCATTTTTTGACTGGGATTCTGAAGCTCTTGATCTAGAGTTTTCATGCTTTTCTCTGTAATCAGCAGGGCCCCAGAGTGTCTGTTTATGAAAGTGATGGTTGAAACTCTACTGTATAAAAGCTACTCCAAGTGTCAGGAGGTAAAGCTTATCCCCATAAGTCCAGGAAAGCCCATAGGCTTCCTGGAGCACCAGGCAGCTCCCTGTGAGCAGAGATAATCTTGCATGTGATTTTGCTCACAATGTTTTGTCTCCCCATGTCAGCATGGTCTTAACATTGCTTGCATGTCCCTGCTGCAGTGTTGGTGGCACTTGTGCAAGTCCCAGCACACAGGTGACTGGAGGATGTTTTGACTGACATCTTGTTTTCTACAAGACAAATTGCCTTTTGCAGGTCTGGCTCCCTGGCTTTGACTCATGCTCTACTGATTAGTCATTTGAATGCTGGACACTTCATACTTTTGTAACTCTTGATCCTCCCCCAGGCAGCTTTCCAGAGCCCCACAAATGCCAGGCTGCTGCAGATGCTGCTGGGTCCCTCCCCATGTGCCCAAGTAGTGGACCCTCACGTTATTTAAGCGGATCTGATATCTGATGTTCCCAAGGCCAGTGTGACAAGGTTTTCACATCAGAATGAGATTTAGCAATTTCATTTTCTACTGTTAAGAATCAGGCTCTGAAGACTCTTGTGTCTGTACCCTGATCACCTGTGCAAGCCCATCCATGCTGCCCAGTGCCTCCCATGCTGTCCATCCCTTGGCTCTCCTCTCTCTCCCTTCCACCACTGGTGGCCAGGCCTGCCTCACTGCCGTGCCAGCTGTCTGGATTAATTGCTCTCTCTCTCTTTCCACCTCACCAACTCCCCATCTGTTTTTCAGCTATAGCTTAAATCCCTTTTGATCTGATCCTGAATCACTGACTTCAACGGGAGACTGTGCACAGACTGTTTCTGGAAGCGGGTCCCTCCCTCCCACTCCTCGGCCCCCTGTGATGTTAGCCTGAGGTGCTTACTGCTGCATATTGAATTTCTCCTTGCCAAGGGTTGGATCCTGCAACGTTGTGGGAACCATGGCCTTCATCCTTAAGAGTGCCTATGCAACTGTATTTTTTTGGGGGCCTGTTAATTTGGTTGAAATCAAGACTGTGCTTAGGGCTTTTCTGGAGAGTGTCCAGAACATGCAGCACACTGCAGAATTGAACCTTTCTGTCCGAAACTGTTCTATAGGCATGCAGCAATGCACAGTGTAGCCAAGCATGTAGGGAATATTGATCCTCTCTTCATTTAAAAGACATTTTATTCACCCTAGCAGTTACTTAATGCTATTATCTGTTTATTCAATTTAGTTAATTTAATGCACCACTATTAAAACAACTATTTGGACTGGAGGCAGACACCATCGTGTTAACTGGAACATGGCAACATGGTTCAGTTATTGTGTAGTTATGAGAACTTCATTGTGCGATCAGAAACTGTTACTGCCAGTGACTCTTTTGTATCTCAAACACTAGCATTAGTTGTAAACCAAAAGGCTAAAAAGTATATGTAAGAGCAATCTTTACAGCTTAATCTGTCTTCTGGATCTTGGAAAGTAGTAACGCAGAGTGTATCATAAACTCTATATTTCTCAAAGACTAAGGCAGCCTTTTTTTTTATCCATGGATGAAGTGATTGACCAGCATATTTATGAACAGTTTGGTTGTGCACCTTCCAAATGTGTACTTCAAAGTGTCTCTGTTTTCTTGGTGTTATGATAGATAAAACAGGTACACATGAAATACATCTATTTCAAAAAACATGAGTGCAAAGACCCAGAGTACATACACTGCAATTACAGGATAAGCAGAGAGACGTTAATGTAAACTGTTACTGAGGAATGTGTGTTTGGGCAATTGAATCTCCCTTTTTATGTGCAGGAGCCAAGCAGAGAAAAGGATCAAGGCAGAGCTTGCAGGTGAGCACAGAAATCTACAAAATAGAAAAGCAGTATCTGGGCATTATCCAAGACACCTAATCCATGTAAGAAAAATTACTTACCCAATTTTTTTAATAGGTTGATAAATGGAAGGCAGTAGATTACACCAGCAAGACAAACAGTATCTTTGGTGAAGACTTGTAAATTTATAGAAAAAGAGGTATATATATATATTACAAAGGGTAATCATCACTTGATGTGAAACAAAGGAGAAAGCTCAGCTTCAGGGACTACCATTAAGCCCGATTTTAAGGTTTGATCTTGCAAAGTATGGAATAACCTCAGCTTCCACTGAAATCAATGGAAGTTGAATGTCTTCTGCAAAAGGTTGACTCAGCAGGCCTAGGTGATTTATTGTATTCAAAATACTGGAGGTGTTTTTGTAATATCGGGGGAAAGTTCTAGAAAGATCTGAAGGGAAGATCAAAGTCCTGTGAGGGAAAAATGCCAGCTGTGACATTTGAGTAATGAGAGTCTTAAAAGGGCTAAAAGGGAGAGGGTGAGTTACCAGACACCTGGTTAAATGAGGGTTTTCAGGAACCACATTCTGAGGTCTCTAGACTTCCTTCCCATCCTCACAAAGGGCAGGAAAGAGACACACTTGTGGTAATGATGTCCCCAGGAGGTGGGTAGGTGTCCATACTTGGTCCCTAGAACAAGGTTTGCTCCCTGCTTCTTCCCAGGAAGGTGTGTGAATGCTGAGTGTTTGCATGTGGTGCAGAGCTTGCAGAAGGTCTCACCAGGAAGAAAACAGATAAATGAATTTAAGCAAAGCTGGAAGAAGCCCCCAGTGCTTTGCATTATTCTCCATGGTCCCTAGTTGTGTCTAGCTTCACATTTGACTACTTCACCAGGCATTGGCTGGCACTGACAGAAAGCAAGCAGGAATTGGCAGTGATGTGCTCATGTAGGGACCCAGAGGCAAACAAGTGCAAGAACCTACTAGGGTGCATGAAAGCCTTTCAGACTTGGCCCCTTTCTGTGCCAGCTTCACCTGTCCTCTGTTTTTGTCACTCTCATCAGATGACACACAGGTGTATCTCACTGAGACAGCAGGCTCTCTCCCCAGGTTCCCACCCTACAGTCCTTAACAGGACCAAGATCCCATCCTAGGCATAAAACATCAGGCTTGTATGTGCTTCTTTCTCCAGCCCTGAGGGCCCAAACCACTACTGTTCTGCTCCTTGTGAAGGCTTTTCCATGGGTGGAAAATATTCATCCTCCACTCGGCTGCTGCTACCATGATGTCTGGTGCAAGCCTACTCTTGGCTTTTAAGTAACTTTCCTTCATTCCTCTTTGGCATCAGAAAGTTCCAGCTCTTATAAAATTACTTTTTCCGTGTAAGACACTGCTAGAAAGACAGAAGGGTGAAAACAGACCTTTCCCCTCACAGGTGTGTTGGACTGCCTGGATTCAGCCTCAGCTGCCCCAGCTGCAGGTGCTTCCTTTCTGTGTCTCCTTCTTCTTTACAACCCCTCAGCTCATCCCGCCTCTGCTCTCTCATCTTCTCAGAGCAAAGGACAGAGAAAATGGAAGGTTTGACAAAGAAACACTGGGCTGACCCCAGGAAAAAAAGCAAGGCTAGGACTTTTGCTGCTGTTGATCATTGCTGAGCAGTCATGCTGAGAGTTCTTGGAGAAGTGTCCAAAGGGTAAGGCAGATCCAAGCTGAATCCAAACTTGGTAGGTACAGAAGTATTGAGTTTGGGATCTGGGAAGCAGTGTAGCTTGGCTGGCACCAGGCTATTGCTTGTTAATGAATCTTGTCCCTCTGAAAGATTTGTTAATGTGGCCAAAATGCTGGGTGACTGAATTATCCTGGAGAGGTCTGTGCAGTTTATTGATAGAGCTTGCCTGCACTGATCTGCCTGTCCTACTACCAGTAGGAATGGGGCTCAAGGATTGAGTATACATTAAGAAAATAAGAAGCCTAGGACCAGCAAGTGTTTCTGTACCTGTCTTGCCGTTCTGAGTCCTTGTTTCAAGAGCTATATACTGTATGGCTTGAGATGTCTGCAAGAAGAAATGTAGATAACTGCCCCTCCTGCTCTTCAGCTACCCTGTCTGCACCATGAAAAGAATGACACTCTTTAGCAGGAGGCACAGCATGAAGCACCTTGGAGAAATTATCCACAGAGGAACATGGAAGGTTATGTGTACATTGCATAAAAGATCAACAGATATGTTGGAAGAGAGATGAGAAGGAAGAATGCAAAGTGAAGCCATACCTAGAATTCACTGGGCTATCTGCAAAAGTATTTAAGAGGGCCTCTTTTGGGTTAATTCTTTCATGGGTTGCCAGAGGAAATTATAGTCTAGTTGAGTTATTTCGTTCACATTAATCTTTCTGCAGCAATCACCACCTTCTTCATAATCTTTAGATTAGGGCATGTATTAATTATTTATACAGCTTCATCCATGTATGTGAATGTTTTATAAAGCAAATAATATGAGTTCTTGTTTGCAGTGGAGTGTAGAACAGGTGAAGTCAAAATGGGTGAACAGTTCAGGTGTGGCAACAGAAACAGAGAAGAAACTAAGATGGGAAGAACTTGTAGATGAGGTTGCTTTCTAGAAGAAGAGCAATGACATTCACTGTCTGGGGAGAGCTGTTCTGCTGGAAAGGGGAGCTTGGGAAACATGGCCAAGACTGAAGTGTTTGGAAGTGGGTGGTGGTGGCTGAGTGTGAGGCAGAAAGAGCAGAGTCCTGAGCAAAGGCAACAGAGGTGGTAGGAGGATATGCTTGAGTTTTTCACGATCTCTGGGGTGACTGAGACAAGAAATGTGAAGAACAAAATGTATGGGGGGAAGCAGATGAAGAACTTAAGTACTGTTAGTTTTCAATGTTTTAAATCTCTAGCTCCTTTGCAAGATCTCTACCTTTTCTGTTTATCAACTGAAGACCAGGGTGGTCTGATCACAGGGCTACTTAAAACTCATTTCAGGTAAGTGAAGGAATGACAACCTTACAGAAATAGGATGGGATGTTGTCCTTGTGTCACTGTTCATGTCTTGTACTGTTGAAGGAGTCCAAGGTTCAACCTTTACTCCTGGATTGTTGCTGGATTTCCCATGAGCTGTGCATTGGAGGGTACGGCCTTTGCTCCTGGACTCTGCTCCTAGCTCTCTGCCCCTTCCTGAGCTGGTGCTTTTCACTGGAACAGCCGTTTTGCAGGAGGAGAGACGCATAGCACATGACAATGGCTCATTCCTGCCTGTCTCGTCTGCATCTGAGTGTAGCTCATGATGCTCACCAAAAGAGCTGGGCAATTCAAAATGCAGGTCATTTTTGAAAACAAGAAATCACCTCCCCAAAATCCCATCTTAGTTTGGTAAAGTTGGAGCAATTTTGCATTGTCCCAGGGTTAGTACAAGCAGCTCCTGCCCCCTTTGCTGAGGCGCAGCTTGCAGTTTAAAGCTCTTCCTCCTTGGCCCCTTGTGATTTGCAGCCATTCAAAACTGTCCATATAGAACTGTCAGAATATTTGCTATCACTATGTGTGCATCTGGAGAGTAGTGGAGACCTGGGAAACCCACCTCAGGAGGGTCTGCATGGCCTCCCCCCAGCTAGCACACTCTTGCATGGGAACAGACTGTTGTGGCTTTTTGTTTATGCCTGTTAAAGAGGAGCTCACACTACAGTGCGAAAACTAGCAGAGATCAGATATCTTTGCTGGGAAATGATCTTCTTATCCTGTGAAGCTCTGAGATGTAAAAGGAGTTCCAGTTTGACATATACTCAGGATATATTGCTACTTTCCTTGGGAAAAGCACAGGAAAAGACCTTTCCTGGATCTCATGGTTGTCACTGGACTTACTCATGAAGACAAAAACTCATGCTCAAATTTCTGCTCTAGACTGAGCCAAACCCCTTTTCCCTCCTAACTGGATGCTTTGAATACCAACATTTTGCAAAGACACTTTCCCTTTCTTTGTCCCCGTATTTCATCTAGTGCTCTGGAGCACCTTTTTGAGTAAACTTTAATCAGAACAGATAAGTTTCCATGAAAACTAATGATTTTGCTGAATCACTGTTTTCCAGTAAAGAACTGCTCGGTTAGAAAAGTCTCCAAATCTCTGGGTAAGTATCTGAGAGGGGCTACCTTTACATGCCTGCACTGCCCTCTGGTCTATCCCTTGTGAGAGAGTTGTGCTACCCCTCTCTCCACAGACCTCTCACGTTTACAAAAGAACATTTATTTATTTAGATCTTGCTGCCTCTTTCTGGCAACCCTTGCCCTCCTTGTGCAGTTCCCATGGCATGAGTATCCTGTAAAAGATTCAGTTGTTGCATCAGGGTTGCACTGAGCTTGAAGTCTGTCTGTGAGGGCCTGCACACCCTGGCACTCCCTCCCTTACACAAGGGTCTGGTTAGATCCCAGGTGTGCTGGAGCTCAGTCTGACCTGCTCTCCCCTGGTTTCATCCCTATGGTGCTTTCTGAGCAGCGGTGCACAGCCCAGGCACTCTGCCCAGCCCTAGGGGTCTGTGGTGGAAAGCAAGGGTGGTGGGAACTTGTCTCAGGCAGAGCTTTTGGGTCAGGCTTCCTGGAAGTCTTCACTAAGATAGAACAACACCAGAACTGTGGAAAGAGCTCTTAAACTCAAAATCCAGGACAGTTTGAATTGGAGCAGTAATAGCTAAATTTTTCAGAACAAAGCTTAAAGAGTATTAGATGAGACGAAGTAAAAATAAGATATTTTTGAAATGGTCTTCCTCTGCATGCTGAGTTTCTGCAGATGGGCCTTCTCCTTCAGGCTTGGCTGCATACCACCAGCTTGGCAACTTTTGGGGGTGCTGTGACACGACACCGACTGTCTGTGTCATGACAGTGAGCTCCATCCATCCATCCATCCATCCATCCATCCATCCATCCATCCATCCATCCATCCGTTGTCCTTCTCTGGTGGATGTCTGCTCTGTGCTGCTTGCAGCCCTCTACCAAACATGGCTTTGCAAAGTGCCAGCACATGAGGAATACCAGTCTGTGCATCTCCTGGTCTCCCAGCTGACTCACCCCATGCTTCCCCTGCATTTCCCATGTTCCTGTGCTCCTGGAAAGGCACGGGGTCCGCTCCCTCATCCAAGTCCCACACAACATCCAAGGTAACATTAATAAGATGAAAAAATCTTTGCTGATTTCCTGGAATAATGTCACACAACCTCTCCACTTTGCTGGAATGACATGGGGGAAGGATAGGGTGCACTCTTGACTAATTAATTTTTCTTCTGTAGGTGTCTTCTGAAGAAGAACATTATTTTACACAGCCTCTCTTCTTGGGTTTCTGAGTGCCACTTCTTTTTTTTTTGCGTGACACTGGTGCTTCTCTGTTATGCACGAGAAGGCTGCTGTACAAGTGATGAATGAGTCATGCAAGAAAATAAGAGATGTCCTGACCTCAGTTAACTGCTATAAAATATTTTTCAAGATAGAAAAACAAATTGAGTTTTCATTTGTGTTGCTGTGAATAGAAAGTCAGGCCTCCCATGAACAGCTTTGAATGTAGTAGTTTATTAGGCAAGTTGGCTATTCATTTTAGCTTTTAATTATTTATTTACCCTACAGTTCTTTAACCAAAGATACTTTCCATAGCAGCCTTCGATGTCATGTTACTGGTAATATACAGCAACTTAAAGTAACACATACCTACGCACAAATCATGGGGTGTGTGGGCTTGACATTGTTTTAAAGGTCATGTCTATTTACCACTGAACATATTTTCCTGCTTATTTAATAATGGCATTTTTGGACAACAACATGTAAAATATTTCCATGTCATAGTCAATAAACAACTTTTCTAATTAAAAAGGTGAGGAAGGTTTATATTTGGGGGAGAAGGGAAATAATGGATACAAGACACAGCTGCTGATATTTGGATACTACTTTGTGAGTGTAATATAATACTAACTACTCAGACATAAATCCTGTGCACTCAGCAGCCCACTAGGCAACTGCTTGCCTCATGTCCATATTTTATTTCTTTTTGGAAGTGTGTGCCTACTGGGAACCTGGTCACTCATCAGCTGGATTACGGCATCAGTCTTTTTAAAATTCTTGCAATTTATTCTCTATTTAATGACAATTCATGTGTTTTCCTTATGAGCACTGTCCCATCATTTCTTGACCACTTCTAGTTGTCCCTGTTTGGTTTAAGTGCATGAGAATGGGACTGGATCCAGTAAAATATTTAAGCATGTGCTTAACTCTGAGTACGTGATAAAGGAGAGGGCTTGGGAAGTGCCGACACAAACACTCCTCTAAGTGCCCATCAGTTAAGTCTGAGAGGTCTTCAACTGAATGGGCTGCAAAAATGAGAGGACTAGTTGGTGTTGTGACATACAGAGTCTATCACAGAAGATTATGAAGAAAGAAGTGTGGCAGGAGGTAGCTCATCCCTGAGGCAACAATGATCCATATTCAGGAAGTGCTGGTCCACTGACCTGGCCATAGTGCCTGCTATAAATGATGGTGCCCATGTTTCTCACAGCAGGAGACAAGATCTTCTGAGTAGTCCCCATCCCTTCAAGAAGAAAGTCTCTCCTATGCACATGAGATGCCTCCCAGCATCCTGTCAGCAGTGAATTTAAGCACTCTTCCACTCTGTGCTGAAGCCATCCTTGGCACTGCTGCACAGACATGCATCCCAAAATCAGCTCTTGCAAAGCTCCACTGCTCATACCCCTGCAAAACCCACCAACACCTCCATGACTCTCTTCTCCATCCATCTCAAGGGTTTTGCGTTCATCCCCATCCACAGTGCATCTCCAGTGTGGCACTACACTAGGTGCCTCAGTGGAAACCAGGCAGAAGAAATACAATGCATTTTCTTTGAGCAGTGTGTCATTTAATAATCATTAAATTTCTAATTTGGTGCATGATTTGTTTTCACTAGCTTTTAAATGCATGTTATTAACTTTTTTCTCCTAATGTTATTGATAGTGTCCATTCAATAAAGCTGTGAAATTATTTTTCTCTCATTTTAACTGCTGTCAGTACTCCCGCTTGAAGTAAATCATGATTAGATCCTGGAGAAACCTATTAAAAGAAAACAAACATCTACATCAGGCCTTGTCCACTGTGACTGGTTCAAGAGAAACTGACTGCATTTACTCAGTTGGACAATTTAAGATGCTTTGTAACCTTTTCATTTGAAAAATATAGCTGTGCTTTATTGAGGACATCCAATAAGTATCACCTATGGAGTTCTTCCCTGTTTGCAGAAGTTCAATGATTTTTAGACAAAAATTAAAAAAAAAAAAAAAGAGAATACTTTCCACATGAACACTTTCTAAGCTTTCTTCAGTATTCTAATACATAAAAACTGGACAATTCATGTAAGAGAAAGAATTTTATTAAGACTGCAATTCTACTTTTGAAGAGGATGTTGTTTGACAGTGGTTACACAGATTTTCCTCCCAAACGATTTAATCTGAAACATGTTTCATTAAATTTACTACATTACAGTGATATAATTAAGTATGACTTTAATTTTAACATCCAGCAAAATACGAAAATTTTATTATAGAAGAACTCCTTTAATCACTGCACTGGAGCAAACTCTTTGCCAGAAATACAGATACTCTCAAACAACATCTCTGAAACACTACTGAAAAATTTGTCATTAACCACTCTGAGTTATAATAAAGTGAATCTGACATCTGTCTGTTTCCATAATCACACTTCCAAGGGCCTAAATATAGTGAATTTTATAAGCAAAAGATTCTTTTTACTGTCACTGTATATTATTTAGCTGGGGATTCGTTTCTAAGAAGATGAAATACTCTTTGACAAGCTTTCTTGTCTCCTCGGTCTTTTGGGGTGTTCTGTGACCCGATGCTTCCTTCTATATCCTGTACGACTTCATTTCCCAGTGCTGCAATAGGCAGGGATAATGCTGGCCCTGTATACTCAGGATTTATCTCCCCAGTGTACTGCAATGCTATGTCAGGCTTCCCAAGTAGCTACATAGACATTCCCTGTATAAATATATTTGGCATCAGTAAAATAATTGAAAGGTGCTATATAAATCTAACCCTATCTAATTTGTTTGGGGAAAATATGTAAGACAATGTGTGTACCAGGGATCACATAATGTTATTGCAACCAAATTCCCACACTTGTCTTTGTTGTGACTGTTTTTCTTTTGCTTTTCCCCCACAATAATCTGTATATCTTCATTCAGAGATTTGTGTATTACATAGATTAGCATCTTTTGAGGCAAGAATCTCTCAGGCATTTCAAGCAGCATGCACAAGTGTTTGAGGTTATACACATCATAAATAATGAAATTAGAATGCACAGATTTCATAATACTCAGGCTATGTGAATGTTCTGTCAGTTCAACATTTAATGAAAAAAAATGATTTAATAAAAAATTCCACATGTGCGGCTGGATATGGCTTTCTATGAATAAGAAGATTTGAGGTTCTTATGACAGTAATGTTTAAAGGACATCATAGTATCTCAGCAGTATTTCCTTTTCAAGACTTGGATGAATCACAGGGGATTGACAGGATTTTCTTGTGCTCTAATTCTGAAAAAAAGTCAATACTACAGCACGTTGAGTGAGTTTTCTTCTTTCTCAGGAGTAAGACTGCACAAACACAAAGCAGATTTTTTTCCCCAGAATCCTTTTTCACAGCTCTTTTTCACAGGAAGGGCCAGTCCTACTGAGGGTGAGGCACTGTCTGCTAAATGGCTCTGCAGTCCTTTCCTTGCAAAGGCTTGTAGTTGTGTCATATTGGTGAAGAACAACAAAAAAACTCCAACCCATCCACCCAACTGGAAAAACACCCCACCAAAACAGCCACAAAACCCAGACAATTCTGAATCTGTTCCAAAGCCCATGTGCCTTCTAAATTAGCTGTGCTGCTTTGGGACTAAGTCACAAAATGTGCTTCATTTCTCTCATGGCCAGTGCTTTAGGGAATTATCTCACACCCATGGGTCAGACCTGGCTTTCTGAACCCCAAGTAACCAAAGGGACTTCATAGGCACTGGAACAGCTACATAGGAGGTAAAATTCAGAGATGAGACAGGTTCAGAAGGCACATGTGCAACAGCTTCTCTGCTTTCCCAGCAAAGAGGCTACTTGCTGAGACTCCCTTTAGACTGAAAGGTCCCTCTGAGCCATTAATGCCAGCGTTGCTGATGTTGCCAGGGCACAAGGATCGGGCCCCTCTTGCTGTTGCAACAAACTCACTCAAAAGAGTCACATGGGCACAATCTGATCCCTGGAGTGGGATTAGGACACACAACTATAGAAGCACCTGAGCTCCACCCATAAAACTGACACCTGAATCCTGTTTTTATGAACAAACACGTAGCTTTAGAGCAAGGTGGGTGGAGAGGGCAAGAAAAGCATGTTCACAAAGTTGTGTAAGCTCATTCTGCACACAGCTTGATAGTTGCAGTATCAATTATGCTCCTCAGCTTCCAAGAAACAGCTGACCACAAGGATGAAACTTGTGTGGGAGGAAGAGGGAGCATGCTTGGCAGCTGGCCTCAGACGCAGGAATTGCTGCCACAGGAGGACAGGTTAGTAACAAACTGGCCTTATTTGGAGCACAGTGTAAGATTTCCCAGTTTCAGCCTCAGTTCCTTCCATGATAGTAACTCTTGGAGGGGAGAAAGGAGAGGACAATGCTGAGATTTCACTCTCTGTGCGACTTTCACATTTATAAGGTACTTTGTCACAGTGATGATGGGGTTATAATTGTTTTCTCCTATAGATCTAGATTTGTAGTTGTGAGTTGCATTTTGCCTTGTATTAAGCTAACCTGGGATATTGTAGTGCTAGATACCTATACTCTTCCAACAGGATATTGTCCCCAACAGAGCTGCAGTAACTCTGGGGGAAGAGAAGATTATTCTCCTTTTATTTGGACATATTTTAAGATGATCTAGAAATAATAGTAGCAACTTTTAATACTGTAGTGTTATGGTTTCACAAAGAGGAAATATTAAGCTTGGCTACCTTGGAGAAAACATTGTGTTAAACAGAGTTTTATGACTGTTTAAAAATATTTATGATTTTTTTTTTTCCTTGGGCCTTTACATGCTGCTGATATAGAAAGAACAGTCATCAGTCATTTTTAGCTGCTGCTCTCATAAGTAGGAACCAATAAAACATTTTAGGTCGAACACATACATGTTATGTTTAGAACAACCACCCACTATGTACCATATGCTGTCACACTCTCTTCACAGAATGATTGAGTTTCCCCACTTGTTTTTAAGGCATTTCTCTTTAATACCTTCCTCGTTGTACTTAAATTATTTTAAAATTTACAAATGACAGGTGCTGTTACTTTTCTAAAGTGGACAGAAATGCAGGTTCTTGGTGTTTCATGGTCATGGTCTCATAATGCTTCTAGGTTTATATTACCTAGTTCATGAAGAACATTTATTGAAATGGATCAATGTCTACAATTAAATTGAAAATCTAGTAGAAACTACCTCATTATAGCATGTAAATGAGATAAAGAATACCTGAGTGTCTGCGGCCTGATCCAGGAAAGCACTTTGCAAGCATACAAGGAGTCTTGGAAAAAAAAATAGAAGTTATTCTGCAAGACTGCAAATGTTTTGCAGAACACACTGTAGGTATTTTAAAAGATTGGGCAAAAATGCTTTGGACTTTATGAAACTGATACTTAATGAAATAGCAAGAGATTCTTTATGTCATGGTCTCACTTACAGGTTATTTTGTAATAGCTAATACCTTTTATAAGGTTAAAACAATCTAGAAAAGAGCAGCACATGAGCTGTACCTGAGGTTGTGCAAAGCTTCATGTCTGGAATGGTAGGGAGGGCTGACCCACCTATAACTAAGGCTCCCCCAGGAGAAAGGAAACCTCTGGGTCTATCTATCAGGGTTCTCCTGCCAACTTGGCACCCACAGGAGGTTTAATCCCTGGCTTGGGTGTGCTGAGAAGGTGTGTGGGTAAACTCAAGTTAAAACTGACCCACAGTCCTGGCAAGCGTGGCAGGATGGGATTCCCAGGGGGCCCATGGTGGAGGGGGACAGACCACACACACATCATGCCCATTTGGAGTTACATAAACCTTATTTCCTGAGTCTAAGAGGATAGTTATACACATTTTCACTGAATCACACTAATGTACAGTGTACTTTTGAGATGAGGTGGACCTTTTTCCTCTCCAAGACACCTTCTGCACTTCTAGCCTGATTCTTTAAAATGGAACTATTAGGTACCCTCGGGCAATGTGGGGACTGCCTGGTTACCAGAGCAGTTTTCCCATTTTATTCTCTGCTGGGTTGTCTTTTTCTAACTTATGCTCCTGCACTTTTTCCTTTGAATATTTTCAGACCCTGTGCATATACATGAGCAGAACAATACAGATTTAGCCCATGTCCTCAGAAAGGGGGTTAAACCATAGGCTAGCGTACAGCTGCCTGCTGCACATTGCTACAGGACCAAAGTGGAGGAGATGATGAGACTTCAGCTTATGGAGAAATCAGTCATACTGTGCATATGCAAGCAATTATTTTTTGAAACAGAACTACCCTCATGGAAAATGCTTTCTATTGCTATGCTTTCATAGAGGTTACCATAATTATAGAACAATTAGGCAGAGTAATCTGTGGGGCAGGGTCTTTATCGACCCTGAGAAGCATCTAGTAAGCTCAGAGGTATTGTAAGCCACAACATCCAGCTTCATTGGACTGTCCAGTGAGTCTATGACATGCTCCCATGCACATTGAATCAGCTAGATATGTCAAGAGAATACTCTGAAGTGCAATAGCTGAGAAGTAAATCAGATGATAGGAAAGAGAGTGCGTTGCCTAGTTGTAAAATGCGATTTTTCTGAGATGGTGGTCTTGGGAGAGCCTTTCCACTGGGTGGTTGTATTACTGGGTCAGTTTAGCTCAGAGGGAAGTTCATCCTGGTGCAGTGCTTTCTTTGGAACTGAGTAGATGGTGTGATACTTGTGACCTGACATTCTTCAGGGTCTGGAAATAGAGTCTCTATCGTAGTGGTAGACAACACAATTTACCTGTATGGCATATTTACTCTGCTGATGGTAGTACACTCTAATCATGAAAGAACTTTCCCACGTCTATTCTTTATCTGTTCACCACCCTTTTCTTGCCTAGATCCCTCCCAAAATGCCACCTTTTCCACATTGCCAACCAGGAGGGAGTATATTTACCAAAAATATCACCTTCTCATGGAGCTGTCATGCTGATCACATACCTTAATCAACTGTGATCATATTCTGGTAATGTTTGGATTTCCTTCCTTCATCATCTGAAATGTTTATCAATGTCACCAACTGCATCATGTATAAAACTGGAGAGTAAACACAGTGACGCAAAGACCGAATGATTTCTGATTCTTTGGTAAAGCTTACTCCTGAGCTCACAAAAAATACTCACCATGCTTCTGTAGAGGAAGATTATTAGCACTTTTAAAAGACTGGTATAGGAGGGAAACTGAGGGATTAAATGACTTCAGTGTCATCCAACATGGCAGTGCTGGATCTAGGATTAACTACAGCTCCCTTTCCTTAGTTCATAGATGCTGAAACCCACAACTCCTTCACTAAGAGCTGCTTGGGAACCAGCAGAGCCTCAGGATCCGTTTTTTTTCAAAATGACCCAATCATGTATATCCATCTTGCAGCTTACCCATTAATATTTAAAGAAGCCCCTGGCAACACATTTTCAAGAGCGGCTATGTCAAATGGTGATGGTATCAATTTCGTTGCTGGATTTGCTAGATATTAAAGTGAAGCATATGAGTATTGTATGTGAATTGTAAATAAGCCTGAAAGAGTGGCTTATTCCTAGCGTTATCATCACTCCTCATATAGGCCTACCGCAAAATGTGTGCTCTGGTTTTGTTACCCTACCACTGCTCATCACAGACCACTTTTGGGAAATGTGGCATGTGGGAGGAGTCTTGCCTATGGATATGTTGAAAATCATGTTTCATTTTGTGGAGTGTAAGGTGAACACTATCCCTGTGAAATTAGAGCAGGCAGCCATCAGGCTACAAAATTTCTGTTCATGATCACTGTCCTTAAGCATTAGATATTCCTATGTGAAAGCAAAAGAGCCCAGTGCAGGGCCTTAGAGCCAGCATCAAGAGTCGAACACCTGGCAAATAAACACACAAATGGCATGCATGCGTGTGGAGGCTGGGAATCATACCCTTACTGTGAAGGTGAGGAAAGGGGGGAAAATCGAGGTTGATAAATGAAAAGAGAGAATGTGAGGACAAAGATTTATGAAGCACAGACTTCCCAGCTCCAGACACAATGCACATTTGTTCCAAAACAACAAAATTCTGTGAAGCAGTTAGAAAATGTAAACCAGAATATAAATGCTAGGGGTTATTTATCCTGATGATTTACACTTATATAACATTCCCTTCCAGTTAGGTTTACAGCCATTCAGCTATACCTATATTATTAATCTGTTAGCTTTGTAAAAGTAATGCACTTAGTCCCATTAAAGAGAAATGAACCAGATAAGCAAAATCCTGCATGGGAACGTGGTCAGGCAATTCTGCAAAGTCTGTGTTGAGACAAACTCCTCTTTCCCATGCCCCACAGTTTTATGCTTTATTCTCCCTGGATTTACAGGCAAGTGGGAATATTGAGGGGGAAAAAATTATCTGGCATTGTTGCAAGAATAGTTTGGAGCTCATCAGATAATCTATGCATATTTTCACAAATATTTTTAGCAGCGGGGGGAGAAAAGTACATAATTTAGACCTGCAAAGAGGTATGTTTAACTTGCACTCTACTCTGGCCACTTACATGGAACTTTACTCCCCTCTACTCTCTAAACACAGATAATTGCCATGGCAACCACTGTATTTCAAGACTCTTACACATATACTCACACCTTTCTTAAAGAAACACAGAGCACAACAATGTGGGATCGACACAGTAAATCACTGGGCTGTTTTTTATTTGTTGTTAGCTAACTGTTGGGATTTAGGGAAGAGCTGGAGATTTTCAACCATATCAGTTTCAGGCCAAAATCAGAAGATGTTTAGATGGACTCTTTGTCACTTTTGCTAAAAAACTGGATGTTGTTTGGTAACTCTGGGCAAAGAAATGACAGATGATCTCTCTGGGTGCAGGGTGAAAAGATTCCTGAGCTAGCGAGGGAGATTAAGGGCCTAATACTGAAAACCAATGAGCTACCTTTAGGATTAGACACTAATTTATCAGAGTAAGGAGCTGTGACATTCAAGGAACTCCCTGGTAACACAGTGAACTTTCAACATTGCCAGGCTCAGAGGGTAAATGTGCCAGATGAGTAACTGTAGCTCTATTGCTACTTGCTATTTACAAGTTTTTATTCCAGTAGCTGTGCTGAAATACAGACCCCCATCTGCTAGGTGCTGTGTAAACACATGGCAGGAAAAAAGTCTCTGCCTACAACGCTAACAATATAACCTGCCCAGAAAAACACCCCTTCCTGTCACACCTGGGGCATGCAAAGGGCAGGGAGAAGGAGAGGTGCTGGGGTATGAGGCAGGCACAGAGCTGGCTTGTCAGTGCCAACTCTGTCTCTGCCCTGTGCTGCCTCTCCCCAAGGGCTTTCTTGTTGATTTCAAGTTTCTGACACGGGTCCAAGAAAGCGGTACCCGCAGGAAGGTGCCAGGTCTTCGCCCGGAGGGTGGCATCCAGCATGGAGGTATAAACAGGGTTGATTTTTTTTCCCCTAGTTATCTTTGATAGGTAAATCAGGAAGTAAAAAGGATAAATGGTTTATTTGGGAGTGGAACGTGCTTTATGTTTTTCTTTGTGTTAATGATCTTAATCTCAGTGTTTGCAGTCTGGACTTCTATCTCAATTTGTTCTTACATACTTTATGAAAGATTACTAGATGTCATTTTGAAGATGTGTGCTTTCAAGGAAGGAAGGTCTGAAGTATTTGAAAGAAGCAGTATCTTCACTGAGCTTACATGGCTAAAGTACAACTAAACCCTGAATTCTGAAGTTTCCCTATAAATCAAAATAACACCCCTTCTCCCTCTCTTTCAAAAAAAATCTCTGTCTGGGAGTAGGGATATTAATTTGCCTAGGTGACATGTTGATTATGGCTTGTTCTTGGGAGATTTTTTCCCATCTACCTCTGAAGTGCATCTCATCCCCCTTCAGTCTTTGGTATTTGTAATGAATTTCAGGAGTCCACTCTGATCCTGTCCCTGAAACTGGAAGTGTTCACAGCAATTTCAGACTGCTAAACCATATATGTTTAGTTTCCACAGAAAGAGATATTTGCATGAAATAATAAAAAAAATTCCCAAGTCTACCATGATTAGAGAAGAAATGGTGAAACACTGGAACAAGTTGCCCAGAAAGATGGTAGAATTCCCATCCCTGGAAACATTCAAGGTCAGGTTGAACGGGGCTCTGAGCAACCTGATCTAGTTGAAGATGTCCCTGATTACTGTGGGGGCTTGGACTAGATGACCTGTAAAGGTCCCTTCCAACCCTAAACGTTCTATGATTGCCATTATCTAAACAGTATCACTGGTGTATGTTGTAGCATTTGAAGTCAGTTTTGGGAGAAACTACAATCTTTGTAGCGTAGTGAGAGAGATTTCTTGAGAGGACACATCATCAGGGAGTGAATTTATTTATTTATTTATTTATTTATTTGGTAAGGCAAACAAAAGGGGAAAACAGTTTTTATATTATCCAGTATTTATCCTGCTGTCATTCAGTTGGGTGCCCATACCAAAGAGCGATGCTCTTTTACTGCTGCCAAGGAGGAGAAACAGGCCACACTGAAAGTGCTGGTGCCTGCTGTTCCTGGGCTGGAGATTTCTGTAGGGATTTCAGCTAAGGAGGTCTTTCCACCGGCTGACTGACTGTTGTGCATCTTTTCAGGCCATACTGGAATTTGGCTTCCAAGATTAAAAGATGATGCTGGATTTTGCTTATCCAAATACCTATTTGGAGGTTGCTGCTCACCAACAAATGGTTCTAAATGCTGCAACTCCCCTGCACTGTCCTGCTCTTTCTCTTCCAGAGGGACAACCTTGGGGTTCTCCCTCCTCTATCTCACTACTACTCCCACGCAGACTTGCAGGAACTTAATTGTTTTTTGAAGCTCTTCCAGATTTGTCTGTAGTTGGACAGTGCTTCAGGAGTTATCAAGGGAGCCTGACACTTCAATCACATATGCTTAATTTTCTTAAAAAAACCCCAGAATAAATACCTTGCAGTTTGTTACTTCTGAGGTCAAGCAATAGCTCCACTGTCCACCAGTTGTGATTGACAGACTCTTTATGGGTCAGCCATTACAGGGAGGCATGATGGAGCATGGACACCCTCAGGAAGAATATTGATTCTACCTATTCCAGTAGATACATTATCTGTTTTCTGGCAATTTTGCACCCCACTGGGGTCTTCACAGGGCTCTGTTGCATACCTAGAAAGAAAGCTTTATGCTTGGTTTTATATCTCAGCTTGCATTAGCAAGAAAGAAGTACAGGAGGTAAAAGATTCAATCCCAGTCTTTTGGCCAAAGAAGGATGGTTCTGTGGTTAGAGTTTGTGAAGGACTTGATCATAAGCAAATCTCCTAGTGCCCCTCTTATTTCTGAAAATCATGAGATGGTGAAAGGATACATGAATCCGATGATTCTTAATGTCACATGTTAAATGTCATATTTAGTAAAGAGGCAAAACATAAATAGCTATATGGATACATAGCATGGAGGTTCAAATGTCTTACTTTTATTTATGAAACATTAATGGTATATGTGTTCTACAGGCAAGGTTAAAACTTGGCTGCTGAACATTTTATGATTTAATGTTAGATTAGGTCACAGGATTGCAAAATAATGCAGAAACACACACTATTTGAGAAACATATGTTCAGGAACATAGAGTATTTGAGAAACATGTGTGCTGATACACAATTCATAATAATGGAATAGCCTTATACCAAGCAGGACAGGTTTTTTTTTTATTTTTGAAGTTCTGTCATTTACTCTGCAGGGTGTTTTCAAAGATTTATATTGCTTATTTTGAAAAAAAAAAACCCAAAACATTTATTGACATGAACAATATGGCTGTTTAGAGTATGTTAAGTAGTATTTTTCACAACATTTTACTGATGCTTAACTTCAGCTGGAATCTTAGCCAATTTGTGACTAGAGGAGAGAAAAAGAAAGGTACTGGTGAAACAAAGATGACTTTAGCAAGGTGACAAACACTGTGGTTTGCCAGACACTGACAAATACGAACAGGGTAGTCTAGGATAATTTTGTTTACATGGTGTTTTACTTTAGAAAGGAGTATGCTATAAATATAGTGCAAGTACTGTGAAGTCATAAAGTTGTCTATACTCCTGAATGGCAATCTCTAAATAGTGGGTAAAGAATAAATTTGATTGAACAATGAGTGGATAGCTAGCAAGGTTTAAACATAGCAACATGAGATTGGAGTAATTCAATCCTGTCTCTTTCAGAGCTGGTCTTCATATTAAAACCTGTTCGATCTTTTTTTTTCACCATGGCTGTAAACCCTCATGGCTGTGATAGTACACCTTTTTATCTTCAGATTTTATCAATTTTATATCTTCTTGGTCCTGGTGAAATTCATCCCACAGGTCAGACAGTGTCATTAGCCTCTGTTCCTGACCTGGATTCACCTCATCTATTTTCACATGTCTGAGGTGTTCAGCTTTGACCACCCTTATACTCAGAGATGAAAAAGAGAAGAGAGAAACCTCCAGAAGCGATGGAATATACTTGTATTAGACACCATTATAGGCTGAGATTAGTGGCTTTCTGGATTTCTTTTCACTGTACATAAAGGAGCCCTGGACTCTTGTTTATACCAAAATACTTAACTTTTAGGTGCCTAATCACAGGTAGAGGAATCTTGACAGTGTACAACAGTGTAACCATGACCTCACAGGGTTTTAACAATAGCACAGATACTTTCCTAACTGTATTAGAAATGGCCATTGGTACATTTTAGGTTTGCACTACCTTTTTGTTGCATTATGTTGGCAACAGATCCTGTGGATAGTTAACATACTCAGGATGTTTTCTTCCACTTTTGAACTGATGTGCTCCTAGTTTATTGCATAAATCTGTTTTATAAATCCTTAGGTACAGAGCATGCCATTTAATACCATGAAATGTTACCCCATTTCAGTTGCTTCATTCTTTAAGGTCATCTACTTCTTCCTGTTTATTCAGATTCACCTCCCTAATAGAAATACTTTCCAAATTTCTGTTATCAGAAAATTTCATTAACAAGCCAACATTTTTGTGGCAAGGTACTTCCCCACTTGCTGATTGCCTTTAGTTGGTTCCTTGTGCACCTTACGATTCTTAATACTGATTCCTGCTTATTCCAGATTAATTTTACAAAGAAAGATTATATCTTGCACATATTCTTTTTTAAAAAATAATTCATCTCTCAGAACAGGAGTTCTTTTAAATCTGGTATGATACTTTTGATAATCTTTTATGCCATCTTCTATTTATCTTCATGTCTTTAATTATTCCCTTCATATATTTTGTTTTCCTATTGTGCATGGTGTTGAGTTCAAACTATCAGGTTCCAAGTGTCTAGATCATTCCTTCTCCCTCCATATTAAGGTCTGTGCTTTCTACTTTCTTTGACTTTTTGGTATGATGTATTTACCAGAATTCCATGCTATGTGTGCATTTTTATGTTCCACATATGTTCACAGCATAGTGAAAATGTTAGCAGAAGACAGATTGTCAGTTTCTCCACTTGTTTGCTCCTAACTGAATAACAAGGGGTATTCTCAGTGCTTGAAATTGTGTCCTTTGTGGTGGCCACCACATCGATGACCACATGCATCTCCCTGTTTGATCATGAAGCAGATCTGCACTGTCAGCTGCACTGAAAAGAAAGCAAGATACTCATGTAGTTCTGGGCAATGTACAGAGTATCTTGGCACTATCGTCTCTAAGCAGAGCCAGCTACTTCCTTCTTTCTTCTTTAATGTAGAAATACTTTTTTTTTTTCCATATGCCTTCATTCCTTTTGCAAGGTCAAACTCAACTGGCACTTTGACAATCCTCTTGTTATTCGGAGAGTTTTTTGATTTCTGTATCTCCTTTTCAACTCTTCTTGCTCCTAGTATACTTCAAATGTGATTATGCAATTTTACAGTTTTGGGTTTGTTTGTTTTTTATTTGCTGGGGTGCAATTTATTGCTAATATTGCTCCTTGATTATGGATAATCCAGGTCTATGTGATGACTATGCACTCCCTCTCCTCTTTGATGTAGCTGGTATCCCAAACTTTACTCCTCAAAATCCTCCTGATGACTCAGAGTCTTCATCAGCAGGCAAAGCACCTGCTCATTGGGATGGGCAACCCAACACTGGCATTTAGCATTACTGCGTTTTGTTGTCTCTGTCACTGGGGTCCTAGCAAAATGTGAAGCCTGGTGGATGGTATATTCAAGTGTTCACTAAACCTTTAGGGTCAAAGCCAGCATTTCTTCAGTTTTCTTGTTCACATCATACCTAAACAGCCACATCTGCTCTCATAACCCTTTGCTCCTTTGTTGAGCTGATCCCCTCTCCACAACTTGTGCCTGTTCAAAGGCACCTCCTCTATAGAGTGGCCTTAATGTATCTCACGCTTTTTCTTCATATGTGACTTTTCTTACTCTGTGGCTTGGGACCTATCTCAAGGCAGGCTGCCAGCCCTCTGCCTGTGCTGCTGTTTATCCACATCCCTAAGGACATCCTTTAAATACAACCTTAAAATATTTAATTTAATTAAGTTATATACACAGAAGTCTTTATGATTTTATTTTGGAACTAAGTTCTGAAGCCTCAGGTCTGGTGTAGCAGTGCATAAGCAGCATTACAGTGTCAGGGAGCTGAGTGTGATGCTTCACAGAGGAGGATGGCCATCCTACCCAAAAGGCAAGATTTGAGCTCCTCACTATCCCCTCACTCTTTACCATTTACTCCTGACTTTTACCTTGAACTGGCCCTGCCTCCTCTCAGCTCCCTTCAGTTCAATTCACTAAACCAACCCTCAGAGTTGGTCTGTGGGGAGACAGGGCTGAGAGTGGGGAGAAGCTTTTCTTTTTTTTTAATGTTTCTATCTCATTATTAGTGTTTTTAAGTATCTATGACATGATGTTTTTCATAACATGTTAATTATAACATCAGTATAAAATGAAGGAATTAGAATTTCATAGAGGAATAAAATAATTTAGCCTTTATTATACTTGTGTGTTGCATTTAAATTAACACACATTAAACTCAAATACTTAGAAAGGAGTTGGAAGAAATGCTCCTTTGTGAAAAATAAGTATCTGCATTTATCTGTGGTGTCTTAGCCATTCCTTTGGGCCTTCAAGGTCTTCCACAAAAAAAAACCCAGGTGAGATAAATGTCAGATGTTCAGTAGGTTTTATTAGACCTTGGGTAATGATCAAGCAAGATCACGTGCTGCTGTGAACTGAAGACACTGAAGGGTGGAACAAATGGAGAATCTCAGCTGTTAAAGGCATTTCTTATTTTCACAGATACATTCAATAACAGCAAAATAACACAGAAGAATGTAGGCTAGGCAAGGTATTTGGCAAACTACTTTCTGCACAAAAAATATTTTTTTTTACTACTGTACATTTTCAATATAAAAGGCTTACTTGAAGGTGTAATTTCTTTAAAGTAATGAACATGTATTGAAATTTGTCCTTCATCTTCTGACCAGTGTCCCATTATGGTCAGCAGATCTAAATATAGGTCTTGCCTACAGTCAGGGAACATAGTAATTTTACAGGTTTTTCTATATTTTCATTCTACTTTTCCAATTTGTTTCACCCTTTTTGGACTTATGACACCCATATTGTCAGCCATGAAGTTTTGTACACATTCTTCTGTGAAAATGAGATGTGTGGTAAAATCCAGGAAAGTTCATGTTCACTAAGTTGCATAGAGGTAAAATCTTTTTCTGGCAGTTATAAATTCACCATTTTGTGGTCTGGCAGCTTAATTAATATGTATAATATGTACTTTTATTATTTTGTACATGAAATTATTTTTACTTTTTTCCAGTACATAGTACACAATTATGATTTCCATAAATCTGTAAAATTTATGAGACAAGATTTATATGGCTATATAGCCTCACAATACTGAGTGTTTGGAAATCTTAGCAATAAAGTGAATCTTCTGAAAACTCAACTGATAAGACTTCAAAAAGGTGGAAAGATTTTCAATCTGGTTAAAAAAAATTCCAGAAATTTAGTAAATCAAGGGTACAAGGTAACTTGTTTAAAGTGAGATCTGTCTGCCTCTGTTATCATTACTGTTTCCTGAGAGACAGTTTATGGAAGGTGGTTTTATGATACATTCCTGAAACACCTCCAGATTTCAAATATGCAATATAAACCACCTTATGAAAACTGCATAACTTGCCCTTGATTTATAAATAGTACCACACCTACTTTGGCTGTACAAAATTTTTAATGTAGTCAGTTAGTAATAAAAACAAAGCTTAACACAGAAAGATTTGCTAAAGAACTAGATCATCAAGGAACAGGAAACCACCTTCTAGATTAAAGTGTGTTGCCTATTCCTAAGGTAATGCGTGGAAGAACTTAACACATTAGCAAGAATGGTTGGAGAAAACCCAAGAAAAATGTTTCTTACCAAGGCATGTTGTGAACAGTTCCTTTAAAAGATTATGCTTAAAAGGAAAAGATACTTGCAATGTGCAACAATAAAAGTATCAATGTTTTATTAACATAAAATGAAATAGTTTCAGTAAAGAATGACACCCTTTGATTCAGGTAATCAGAAATATTTTTGTGCATACAGTTTGAATTGTGGAACTATCTTCCACAGCACAGGAGATTTTCAATCAGTGTTCTGCAAAACACTTTTTCTATGAGAGTCACATAAAATGCTACACAAGGCTTTCCAGGACAATCCACTTGAGCATGTAGTATCCGTCTGCCTCCTCAAAATGGCAGTCTGACTGCACTTGGACTATGGGGGAAAAAAAAGGACTGACTTCTCCAAGATGTGCTTGTTGTGTTTCCTGGACCTACCTTACTTATTTATTTATTTTACCTGGTCTGCTCATTTGAACTCTACTGCTTTCACATTTGAACTACTGTTATTTTCCATTTCATGTATAACATGCTAGTCTTTCTGTGAATCTACCATTATATTGGCATAAATATGCCTTGAATATCTTTTTATGATTCCAACTTCCCAAGATGCTCAGCAAGTTAGAAGCAGTTTTGCTGAGACAGTGTCAAGAGGTGCAGGTTTGACATGCAGTTCTTTCTTCTTCTTCCATCTTTAGAAAAGCCAAGTCTGTAATGCAAATGTGTACTTACAAAAGATTCTGTATTTAATTTCCTTATTTTCCACCAGTGCTTTCACAGAAATCTCACTTGAATCAGATCAGTAAACACAAACCAGTGGTTTTGAAGGGAGTAGTCAAAAGGACAAATTTTAATCTCTTGCAGATTATCTGACCTGCTTTCAGTGCATAGTGTTGAACATCTGGCCCTACCACACGCTATGCCAGTCAGCACAACTCCATTCCTGGCACTAGCCTTCCCCTCCTTTGGAATAGTGGACTTGTTTCTCTTATCTTGTTCAACTCTTTTGAATATATGGACTTAATTTTTTTCTATAAATATATAAATGAAAATAGAAATAAATTAAAATAGATGTGACTTTACAGGCAGGCTTCTAAGTGTCCTGCTGCAGATGCCTGCATGGCACTCAGACTGCTCCAGAATCAGGCTAAAAACCCAGGGTCCTCTGTAGATATTTATTTACATTTTACTCTTTTCTTCATCACTGCAGTGCTCCTCAGTACAAACTGAAAAGGACCCAGAGATGTGTTCCTGACTGAAATGTGATAAAAATGAAGAAAGGCCACCCTACCTTGGCAGTTCAAGTACCTCTGGTGGCAACTGATCTCACCTAAGTGTAGTGGTCTAAAAGCTGGATGTCTGAGCTAAGCCAGCACTCTAAGATCTGCCTCGTGTCAATGAAAAAAGATAGCCATTGCTCAATTATTCACATTTAATTTAGGCTATGGTTCCCTGAGAGGTAGTGAATGTTTTAACAGCTTATTGTTTCTGAAAGGGTAAGGTCCCTCCTTCATCCACCCTCCCCTATTGCTCCTGGTCATCTTCTTGCTCTTTACTTTGTTCTAGCTCATTTGGCCCTTCTGTGAACTGATTTAACCAACCACCCTGCTGGAAAATCATTCTAATAAACCAAGGGAAGGGAGAGGAGTGTGAATAGAGAGGAAGAGCAAAATGCCCTCTTTTTAGTGGAAATATTACACTGGTTCAGCTGCCCATTAAATTGTTGCCTGACATTTCTGCTCAGCTCAGAAGTGGGTTCATCTCTGGAAGCAGGACTGTTTTGGTGACAAGGGCAGTCTAAGGTCTAATTTTTGAGTGTTCATCTTTGATCAGAAAAATGATTAAAGGGTGTTCATGGAGTTTTATATTATTTTAACTCAGATATTTCTAATTCAAATACTTCCCAGTTTGTGAAGAGACAAGCTTTCTGCTCTCTCTGACAATTGGATCTATAAAAGCAACAAGGGCAGTGAAAGTTAAACTCATCTTGTTGTCTTGAACCTCCTTAGCCCCAGGACAAATGTTGCTCAGTCAAAACACTCAGATAGTTGGGTTATGTTGCCCCATTGTCTCCAGTTCGAACTTCTATCTCTCTACTCCATGTGGGAGCTAGTGCTTGGCTTTGTAATGCTGTTAATGATGTATAGCTATCTTACCAGTATGACCTCTGCAGTGATAAAAGGAATAAAACATAGAAAAACCTCCCATTATCACTAATGGAAGAAGAGATGTCTCTGAATACATGCATGGAGAAGATAAACAGAGTGAAAAGGTGATGATTTTACAGTCAGTTCTTGGAGTAGAATTGTACTTTAATGTATTTTACCCCATAGCACAAAGTTTAAAATAGAGAATTCACAGGATTTCAAAGGACAAGTTTCTAACATGGCTAAGGAACACAGATACCAACAAGGTAGCCACGGGTACAATACATTTTCACATTTCAGTGGTGAGAGATCAAGGATGCACCTTTTTCTGGCTCATGAATTATGCATATACACAACATGTTTTCCAATCTTGATTTAGTCAGCCCCAGATAGATAGTTAAAAATAAGCATTTCTAGTTCCTATGTCTTTGTTATTCCTTTTGTTACTTGGAGATCTGGAAAAACAATTCAACTTTCTAGTATTGAGGCAGCTAACAAATTGTTTACACATGCCTATTCAGTTACCAGTGAAAAAAAAATGGTTTCAGGAAAAGAGGGAAAAAAATAGATATGGTTATAACAGCTTTTTTGAGTGAGACATTCCCATCAAACTGCTGTGATGTTATAGTAATGAAGCAGTGGATAAAATTTAGTGGCATTCTCTGTGTGTATCAGCTGCTTCAGCAGCTTTAGCAACTTCCAGTAGAAGAACAGATACTGAACTACATAGCTCTTTTAAGAAGCCCATTATTTGACAGTTGATACCATCAGGGTTTTATCATAAGAGCCTAGTGTCATTCACCTGAGTTGTGCCGTGGGCAAGGAGGTGTAAGCACAGAAGTGAGGCAGTAGGGAAGTGAGCTGGTGCATCATGGCTGTACTCCTCAAGTTTTGCAGTGGTACAGCAGCACTTTTTTTCATTTGTGTTCTAGATAAATAGATTGTTCTGCTTGTTTTTAGTCCCAAGATGACCTCTAAGTCTTTTAAGAATGGGGTAAAATGCTTATGTTGAAGTTTATTGGTTTTGATCTGATGTAATACTATGGTAATCATAGGTACGTTCAGCTAAGGATTTGGTCTGGGTCTGAGCTCTGGCTGGAGCCCAAGTTCATCTCCTGTCCATGCTGTGTGGGTGTACATCTGTGCTCAAATGCAAATTTTAGACCAGAGCAGGGACCTACTGTTCCTTGTCAGAGATCCAAGGCAGGCCTGCTGTGTACAGCCCTGTGCTTTCCATGAAGTACAGGACTTTATGACAAAATGGACCTCACAAACCATGTGTTAAGAGAAAGGTACTGTCTTGTAGGTTTGTATTTCAGAAGGGGAAAGCTCCTAAAGTGGTAAAAAGTAATTACCATCTGAATCAGAACACAACACAGCATTGATGTCACCATAGGCAAACTGGCTGGAATTGAGAGATGATTGAATCAAAGAGTATAGGTGTAAGTTGTATTTAAGCATAGTTGCTTAAATAAGTCACGTAGTAAAAGTTGCATAGTTTAAATATTTAAGCACAGTTGCCTATTTAATATAATTTAAGGATTAAGAAGCACAAGCATCTTGGCAGCTGATACAACTAAGCCCAAATTTAGAGGGGGCACTCCATGGTGGTGCAGTCTTTGCTATGTGGTAGGAAAAGGTATGGTCTTCTTGACAGTGTCCAATACTCTCTGATCAGCTTCTTTTAGATATTCCAGGCGTGGTGGGCATAATGTTTAATATCAGATTAGTTATTTGAAGATCATTGGTGTTACATGGTATTTCTAATTCAGCAGAATGATGGAAAGTATACTGAAAACACAGTGCTAATGTAAGTCACACTTAGCAAAACATAGCAATTGCAATACACAGGTCAGTCACAATACCAATATGAGTGTCATTACCGGTCTGTATAATATGCTCACTGTATTAGCTGCATCAGGCAAGTTCAGACTGGACATTGGGAAAAGGTTCTCCACTGAGAGGGTCGTCAGTCCCTGGAACAGAGTCCCCAGGAAAGTGGTCATGGCACCAAGTCTGTCAGTGTTCAAGAAGCATCTGGATAATGCTCTTAGTCATATGATTTAGTTTTAGGTAATCCTGCAAGGAGCAGGGAGTTGGACTCAAGTGATCAATATGGGTTCCTTCCAACTTGAGATACTCTATGGTGATGTGATTCTATGACACTCTGTCTCACCTCTGGGCATCCCCAGTCATTTATAAGGAATGAGTGTGTTGAAGCCAGTTCAAGCCCTTTGTTCTCTTCAAAATTCTTTTGTTGTTGTTTTGCTTTTATACTTTGTACTGGCCCCACTCCCCCCATACTGGCCTGGATAACTCAGGGAGACATTTACACCACTAGCTGATCCACTCAACTGTTGATAGCTATTTATCTAAAACAAAGATCCCCTCATGTCCCCTTTGTGTTGAGATCAAGTCAGCTGCTTTGCTTTATTCTCTGAGCTTCATGGGCCCATTGTCCTTGCCTGTCTTCTCCGAAACTTCTTTCACTGCAGGGGTATATTGGTCAGTTACACCTCCTAGCTCTCAAGCAAATACCTAGTGAAAAAAAAAAAACAACCAACCCAATCAAAAAACCAAACTCAAATGTTGAGTAGCAAAACCATTTCTGAATACATTCTCCTGATTTTTTCAGTCTGTGTGCTCAGAACCACTCTCTGGGCCTGAGGGCACCTGGCACCAAAGGGCAGGTGCAGTTGTGGTTCTGCTCTCTTCTCCTCCACACCTGGGCAGCTGCTTTCTTGCTTCCTCCTGGGAGTGTTTTCTGACTCACGTTCACTCCCAAACTTGGGGCATTTTTGAGGAGAGCTAGGTGGCATGGATTGAATCCATATCAGAGACCATGCTAACAGTTTAACAGGTTGGACAACTGAATTTAGTGCCCAAGGTCCTGACTTTGACCTGTTTCTGTTACTGGTGCAGATGCTTTTATAGGCTCTCAAAGGTATTCAGATGACCTGGGAATCAGTGAGAAATGTATTACTGAATATCTTCAGACTTATCTGAGCTTGGGGTACTTCTGATTTCTATCTGTTCCCTGATCCTGCACTGAAGGAAGCCCTACATGGGCATAACCCCACTGCCTCTTTCCATTTTCCTTGGTGTTTTTTTTGGGTTTTTTTTTTTTTTTTTCATGGATAGGAACATAAGCAACTGCCTTGGAGATAAAGAGCTCCATCAAGTCCCTTGTCTACCTGACCAGGAGGTGGCCTGACACAGGGCACAGCCACAATGTCAGCTGAATGGGGTTGCACCCTGTGTAGATTTGACCTTCAGAGAGGTTAGAGAGAACACAAACAAGAAAACGGGAATGAAATTATATAAACCACTCAATCTCTGTTACTTTCTTTGACTTTTAGAAAGTAAAAAAGTTGTTCTAACATTCACAGGTGGACTCATTTTACATGCAGATCTATCAAAATAAAAAAGACACCACACCAAAGATCTCAGAGGATGGCATCACGTGGACCATTACAGACAATAATTGTTTTCTGTTACTGTCCATTGTGTAATATTAATGCAGTAAGAAGGCTAACTAGAAAGTGAAGGATTTTTGCTTGACAGCATGCTGTGTCACCTCTTTCCAGACTAAATAAAAGTGGTGACAGTTGGACAAGCCTGAAGCTACCTCACTGTATTTTATTTTCTTGCACAATTCTTTCTTATTAGCAATGGCAGCGCAACATTACAGTAACATTTCCTTTTACATTACTGTCAGATAAAGACAATATACTAGAAAAAACACCATTGGAGTTATTTTAACACCATCCCTGTGTAATGTAGAAGAACCATGCCTGCCTGTTCAAACTCACTTGTAGTGTGTATAGGCAAAAGAACAGCTCATACTTTTAGGCTCATTAATAAAAAAAATTAGAGATATTGCACATGAGGACATGCCCAGTATTCTTTTATAGTCTGGAAGGGGGTCTCTGTTCCCATATATATTAAAGTGTGCACCTGCCTTCAATAAGCCGACGTCAGGATACGCAACAGAAATGTATGCCAAATTTGCCTTGTAAAGCAAGTGTAAAAAAACCAGACTTTTTCTCTGGAAAAAAAAAATATTAAGGGAAAAACATGGCTGAGCTGTTTTAGTTGAGATCTGGGTTAAAAAGTGGTTGAGTGAGGCCAGTGGAACAATGGAAGAAAAAAACTAGTAACTGACCAGAATCATAATGGATGTTTTAAATTTCGCTTTCTGGAAAATCACAGTAAATGTTTTGAATCAGCTCAGCTTGTCATAGGTTTTCATGCAGATCCTTCCAGTTTTTCAGATATATCTTCTCTGCTGGAGTGACTAAGTTTGCTTAGTTCGTGTTTGAAAGGAGGACTGCATCAAACTTATCTCTGCTTTTTAGGGCTGCCTTTTGGGTTGCTCTGCCTTGTCCGTTTGCAGGGAACAGAGATGCAGGGAGTCCAAGGATGGCCAACAAGATTGCTATTCTAGCAGAGACCACAGCCCTGATCATCTTTTTCACTGCACATCCATTACTGTCATAATTTTCCCTACTGAAACTGAGAGGATAATTTGATTTTACATAATCATGTAGAAGGGATCTTCAGTAGATAAGTGAACTAGTGACACTTATCTTTGGCTGAAACAAAACACTGGAGGCAGTTCAGAAGACTGATGCCTTACAGGCCATTTTATTCCTTGCTTGGCGCCTGTCAGCCACCCTACATAGAGATGCACATAGCAAATGAGCTACCAGTAAAGGTCATAATCCTCCTGCAAAGAGCAACATGGACTGTGTGCAGGAACTGAACAGAGCACAACGTGGTCCTGCTATGAGTTATCCGTGGGAGATGGAAAAAATATGTCATCAAGTAGTTGCAAGCTGTGGGGGTTACATGTTCATTTGCATTTTTCATGCTGCAGTGTTTGTTTGCAGGCCTAATGCTTCTGTAGGCTGCAGGAGCTGTTGAGTGAAGGGGGAGCAAAGGGGAGGGGGCTTTCAGGGAGTCAGAGCTCAGAGAGAGTGTATGGGGTTTGTGTGGCCAAATGTTGATGTCTGCATCAAAGCCTTGATTCTCTTTCTGGATGAGAGAGAAACATACCTGGTCAGTTTTAGATGTCTTTTGTACGAGAGGAATAGCTTCCTGGCAGTGCCTGTGCTTCACTCATGACTGTGGCAGGTGGGACTGGCTGAGATGGAGAGATCAGGATCATGACAGGAGATGAATCCAGACATATCTGGTTTATTATCTTTCCTACAGAGTATATGATGGTTTTGCACATTTCAGAACTGTTGTGGGATGAGGAGAAGAAGGAGTATGGAGATCCTTGGGTCATGTCTTGTTTCATACCAAACTAGTGGGCAAGAGCAGAGTCCTGATGCCTCAGAGCTGAGCTTGGTTACAGAAAACAACCTCAGGTAGAAGAGATCACTGCTATTTTTTGAAACCTGCTATGTATGTGTGAACTCTTTGTATGCTCTCAGGATTAGAGGGTTGTTATTAAAGTTGATTGCATAAATTGTGCTAAGCATTTATGTATGAATACAATAAACTCCTGAAATTTGGGAACTGCAGACCTCAGAAACTAATTCCTGTTATCCAAGGGTACGTGCTGCTTGTAGTTATAAATTCAGAGAATATTCATGGGGACTCTGATCTACTGAATTTATGGATCTGCCTTCTCTGCCTGTTTCTCCCTCCCCCTTGGTGTGTGTGGGAGGAAGGGATGTGCTGAGAGTGTGATAATGAGCACATGAACTCAGAAGATCTGTGCTCCACATGGCCTGACCCTCCACTTGCACAGGCTCCAGTAGGATAAGGTTAATTGCAGAAAGCAGAAGAGCCTCTAAGGGTACTCTTAAATTCTGCTGCAACTAAGCAGCTCATCAGCAGAGGTAGACAGTCCATGCTCCTGGGTCTTTGAGATTCACTGGAGAATGTGGGTTGCCGGAGTCTCCTTGGATTACCCCAGAAGTCTTCATCCTCTTGTCATTTTGTTTTCAGACATCTGATCCCTTTTTTTTTTTTTTTTGGTCTCCTGTTGTCTCCACAGAAGATTTAAAGACTATGTTTGAAAAGTCTCTTCTGTTGTGTATCTGAGCAGTATATACAGAAAAGAACTTGTGCCTTTCAGGATTTGGCACCCTCAAAATGAGTTCCTGTTGCAAGAGCATCCAGAGCACATTTTGATACAGCTTCTGCTTTTTTGGAAGTCTGTGAAATTATTATTCACAGAACTAGAGAAGAAAACTGATTACACGAATTGTTCATTGCAAGAAAAAAAACCTATTAATTTTATGGTTTAAAACTTTGTGGCAGCTTAGTCTGTGGTGCATTTTTTGATTGTTTAAACCTACTCTTATATTTAGAGAACCCTGTTTCATCTGGGGCAGTTTTGGAGTGATGGTTGCCTGGGAGCTCTGTGGCAAGTTGGAGGGTGAGCTCCCACAGCAGTAGGAGCACTGGGGGTGTGCAGAGGTGTCGGGCTGTCTCCCCTCAGCCCACCCAAGGACCAGCAGGGACTATCAGCACAAGTGGTGGGCTGGAGAGTACTGTGGCTCAAAATCTGAAAAGCTACTTTGTCTGTGTGTAGTTAAGTCATGGCTTATCGCCTGTGTGCAGAAACTTTGTGTACTTTAATCCTGACTCCAGCTCTGATTTTCACTGTAGCTTTGGGTAAGTAAACTGCATGGGTCAAGGGAGGAAAGGATTCAAAAGCATTGTCTTTGCTCCTGTTGAATTCAGTGGTCAACCTTTGAGGCCTGCAGAGCCCTGTGGGCTCTGCCTCAGTTCCCCTGTCTGTAGAAAAAACTTATGAACTGAGGTGACTTCTGTGAGAAGTGCTGTGTAAATGATGAGCACCATTAGTGCAAGTTCCCTGTCTCTACTGAAGACCACCTGCAAGTTTGCTTTTGGTTTTAGTGGAGACTTACACCAGTGTGCTTTTGTGCTTACAAATGAGAGGAACTGAAGAAGTATGTACTTGCTTGGGTTGATGCAATGTAAGCTCTGGAAAGAACGGCTGCTCCGCATCATGCAGTGGGAATTACACAGTTTTCAATGGAAAAATAAAATTTTAGTTAGATTCTGTCATCAGTAGCTTAAGTATCCTAAATGCAGTGGCAGAGTAGTGGGGCAGTGGTAGGGGTGAGAGACACCGAGTGGTTCATATGTTAGAGAAAAAAGTTTGCAAAGTAATAAAAAGTTTGCAAGCTTTGAAAAGTACCTGAATTTTTTTTTTTTTTTTATTGTTTTACTTGCTTTCAAATGGTCTTTTCCATTGTAAAGCATGTTTCAGAGAATAGTGGCCAGACTCCAGGTTCTAAAACTGATGATATCAGCTCTTCAAAGCTGCCAGATCAGAAACATAAAGATATACATAAAGGTTCATTTCAATGAGAGCTTATTCATTATTTTCAAAGCAAAGAAACTTTTTTCCTCCTACAAAAAATTCTTTCATTAAAATGTTTATACTGTGGTGTGTATATGAGGGTCTGTCCTTTGAACACATTTCTTGTGGCCTACAGCATAGAAGAATTAAACTGGCTTTTAACCAGTAGATTCAATGTGGGCAGGACCCCTCTGTAATGTGGTAGATAAGCAGGTGGATGCAAGATAAGGATGAATATGCCTGCTATAAGAATAACAAGTAGAGTAATATTACCCTAGAAGAGTTCACTGAAGACTTAAGACAGACAAAAAATGACTTAAGCCTTGTCTCCTCCCTTATCTCTGCTTTCCCCAAATCAGTGTTGTAACCTATGTAGAAGCAACACAGTATTTCATATGTGAAAATCTGAAATAATTTTGCAAATAGATTTAAAAAAGATTAAATATCACCTTCATCCCAGTATGTATTTTCTACAAACTGAAAATAAGTATGAATATAATTACTACATATGAGTAATTGTAAACAGAAAATATTAATACTACTATACTCAACAATAATGAATTCATTGTAGTGCCTGGGAATTTCTTTCAGAAGTCATCCTGCTAGCAACAGTGTGAACAAACAGAAGAAAAGGCAGCTTCACCCCAGAGAACTCATTACATGTTGGACAGGAATGGAGCTGGTGGACAAACAGAGGCAAGGAGAAAGTGAGAGGGGAAACAGAATAGTGGTGAGTACTGATCATGGAGCCATCAACCACTCATGACACATCAGACAACTGGTTGCCTTCCTTCATGAAAGCTGAGGACCAGATAGATGTTCACAGGCCTTGCAGGGGGTGCTTTGGATTACACAGTCTGTTTTTCAGACTTGTTTTGGAAAGGGTTGAAAAAAGTCAGTAAAGATGTTACTCTTCCATGAATGAGGGAATCCATAATCTTGTCTACATGGACATACCAGAGAAAAAATTGCCAAGGTTTTAACAAAACAAGAAATGGGCCAATTAATAATCAGGCTGGATCAGATACTAACTCACAGATAGGCAGAATATACCAATTCCACGTAAGCAGTTACTGTCAAACCCTGGTAGAAAATCCCAGGCAGTGGTGTTGGAATAGGTGTCAACAAGTCAATTATTCCATTCCTCTGCTCAAAGTCAGCACCAATTCACTTAAATCAGATACTCCTCCAAGTTGAGTAATTCCAGTGATAGGATAGTACAACTTCTCCACAACATTAGAATCTTTTTCAGAAGTTCCTCTGCAGGAATTTATCATGTTCATGTCCTCCCTCAGATAAACTAGTACCAATTCTTCCACTTTTATGGACAGATGTCCAATCATCATCTACCTAAAAGCTCATGTTTTCCTTGAAAAGTTGTGCTCTAAACTGGACAGAAATGTTGACTGTCTTTCCAGTGCCAAGAAAGATGGGAGAATGACTTCAGATGCCTTGGAGTTATCCCTCCAGTATGTCCAGAAGTGAGGTTTGGTTTTGGCAGAAATTCAGTGTGGTGACTCATGGTCTGCTTTTGCTGTAACCGTGCTTTCCTTTCATTCTCTATTTGTACTTATGTAATTGGTTATTTCTACCTAAATCCTTATTTAATCACATCTTGATCAAGTTTTTGAAAAAATCATTCTGGACTTCAGTCTCATCCCTAATTCAGCTTCCAGCTCTTTACAACTGTTGCTACCAGCAGTTAATTCAGATAGCAGATCGAGAGAGGTGCTTCTGCTGCTCTACTCTGCTCTGGTGAGACCCCACCTGGAATACTGTGTCCAGCTCTGGAGCCCTCAGCACAGGAAGGACATGGACCTGATGGAGCGGGTCCAGAGGAG
>JAAGNO010022943.1:0-26271 GCA_033439905.1 Ceryle rudis | reverse complement strand
AGGAAAGGAAAGGAAAGGAAAGGAAAGGAAAGGAAAGGAAAGGAAAGGAAAGGAAAGGAAAGGAAAGGAAAGAAAAGGAAAGGAAAGAAGAAAGGAAAGGAAAATTGGGTTGCAAGTTAGAGAGAGAGAGAGAGCAGTTCCCTGAACTGTATCACATAGTCAGCTCTGAACATATTCCTTTTATTTGACTTTCACATCTTTCTTTTTCTCAAGTTCTCCGTGGTGCCTAACATCCTTCTGATAAAAGGTTGTGGCATCCTGTCCCCATTTCTTTATGTAACAGTTTAGCTGCCTAAAGGAATTGCTTTTGCTTTCAAGCACTGCAAGGTGTTTTCCTCCCTTAGAGAAAGAATTCAGTGCAGCACAGCCAGCTCCTTCCTGGCCCAGAGGGCACAAGGCTAGCACTTAAAAATGAATCTGTCTTGGCCTTGCTAATGCTGAAAACTAACTCTGAACTCTGTTGTTATTATACAACAATTCATTGTCATTTAATGATGAATTAACCTTTGTATTTTGTTTAACAGTGCTTTAGATATCCTAGAAGAAATTAATCTATCAATAGAGCGCAAAACTAGCTTTAGTGAAGCTGCGCTGGAAAAGCTACTTGATAACAATCTTCCCCTAAAGTACAGCCAGATGGGATATTTATCATCAAGTAATATCATTACTGATGGATTCTATGATTGTGGTTCGGTAAGCTACTTTAAATAAATTACTCTCCTTAGAGTGAAAATTTCTTCTTGATTTCCAAAAAGAGTACTATAGCAAAAGGCAGAATCTGGCTACATAACATATTTTGGTTTATTGTCGTGAAGTTTCCCAGCTCTTGTACTAATTTATTCTAATTATCTTTCATCATGGATGAAATCTCATCACCTTCATGCTATCCCCAGTTACACTCTTCCTCCCAATCCTATGTAAGCTGTGCAGAACTAACTCCTTTCCAGATCATTTCTCAGACCTCAGTTCTTCTGGTGTCTTTCCCTGTGGTATATACTTAATACTAACCTGACACTGAATGACCTATGGCCCTTTTGTTCGTTTATTTTTACGTAAAGAAGTAAAGAGTTGTTATTTTCACCTTGGTCCTGACAGTTCCTCTCACAAACCAGTGTTTATATATGAAGACTGACTCCAGTATAACATGTTAATGCTGTTTAAATCCTAGAAGGACTTTTCAACATGCCCAAATGAACTAGAAATACCAGTCTTGTGAAAATCAGTGAAATACCTGCTCCTAAAGCACTTGGTTGCTTTTGAAAATTCCATCCTACACTGTAAAGTTCCTTATTCTAGAACTCTTTGTGATAACTTAGTAACAATAACTAAAAAATTATTAATAAACCATCTTTTTTAAGAAAATGCAAATGAAGATTTCACATTTTGAATGGCGTTATAAATTCTTATATAAGTCTTCTGTTCAAGATTATGATTTTTATATTACTCTTTAGATTTCCTTTAAATACCTTTTTTTCTCTTCATCTTTTACTGAACAGAATGCCTTATCTTTTATTCTAATTTTCTTGTAGATAAAACCTGGAATGAAATTTTTATCTTTGGAGAAACTGAGTATGCAAGAGCTTACTGACCGTCGGGCCATAATCTTCATTAATGCTAAACCACAAGAAGAGTGAGTCATGTTTGATCTACCAGCATTTACTGCAGTAGCTCATCTTTTTCATCATTTCCAGTACAAACTACGTGGTATAGATATATATGCATATATAAAATAGAGAGATCTGTTTTAATCCCAGCATAGTGTTTCATGTCCTAGAAGGAAAGAGACTTGTATTTTATAAAATAAAAATTTGGAAAATAACTTTTTTTACCTCTAGACAGAAAAGGTATGTTCAGTTGAGTTGCTTTTTTCAACTTAGACATTAAGATTTATTCATTTAACACCCTTTGATTCCTGGTGGTAGGACACCCAGTGTTTTACTAGTTATAATGAAGTTTGTCATCTGCCGTAATTGTTATGTCATCTAAACTGAATGTCAACATGCAGCGGTGAAACCTCTGATTTGATCATCTTCTTGCACAGACCAGCACATAGAATTTTAAGCACAACATCCCAAGAGGCAGGACAAAGCCAAGCACCAAGCTTTCAGGCTTGATAAAGAACCTGTGTCCGTTTCTTCTCTGTTTAAGTTGAAGCCAGCCTAACAAATCTTCTTAGATTTGAATGCAGGAAGTTGCTATTGAGCTTGTTTAACTGGGAGTCATTTCCTGTAAACAGTCTCACAGATCAAAGAATGTTCTACCAATATTTTGCAAGTCCAAAACCTTCTTCTCTGTCAACACATCACATATTTGGTTTACAGTATCATTAGCTTCCCTTTTAAGCTTGTATATGACACCATAAAAATGTCTGAGAATATCTATGGCAAATTAAATTTCCATGCTCTTTGTTGATCCCTAGACTTGTCTTTAACTATCAAGTTTTCTTTCTTTGACTTTGATACAGTTTCTTGCCTTTGCTCCTTGGTAGCAGTCTTACCCCTCAGTTATTTTCCTGTCCATTGTTTGGTATTCCATACTTCATTTTTAATCCCTGAATCAATATCTGGTTTATTAGTGGTTATGTTATTTCTTTTGCTTACATACTTCCTAGGAATATATTTAGTGTCTTTTAAAATCAGAATTCCACTTTTATAGCTTAACATGCAAATACTAACTCTGCAAATAACAGGCAAAAATATCTCGTTTCATTTCAGTCTTGCACTAGAGGACAAAGCACAAGATTCATCTTATGAACAGACTATCTTATCACCTTCTATTTCAAGAAAAAGTCGTAAGGAAAAAGCAAGGTATGCTTTTAAGATTTACCAGTTGTAAGTGTTCTGTTATTGCTCTAACATTAGAAACATAATTCTGATTGAAAATAGTGATAGACACTATTCTGAACAGAGTACAAGTTCTCAAATGCAATGTTAAATATGTTTTTGAGTCTCTTTTACATCCTAATTACAGTAATCGTCCTTTGTCTACCTTAGTAATTATTCATCCTCCCTCCCTATTCTGTATTCTAACATCTCCCAGTTATTTGGTTGGTTTTCCTTTCAATATCCCTTGGAGGCAGTGGAATGTTGTTATTTTACAGTTTGACAACCAAGACACGGGGAAATTAGGGTAGAAATTCTTCCTAGATTTAGAACCTAGACCCAGAAAAAGTTCATACGCTGCCTACTTGCATCCTTATTTCTAGATTAATTTTCTTCCAGTGAAATTCTGTAGATGACTAAAAGCTGAGAAGGGTATGCTCAAAACTGTTCAAGTTTTGAAAGCAGCAAGCCTAAAAATGCATTGCTTTTGCAGGGCTCCCTCTCATCCATACAATACACTAGGTACAGTTCTGCAGTCCTTTCCGTGGAACTGACCACACGGGCATGTCTGCTCATACCAAACAAGTCAGAAACTAACTTGGTAGTGGGAAATAAATTTCCTTCTTTTATAGAAAGAGGATTTGAGCCTGTCCCTTCCACCTGCAGATAGCTGATATTTGGGGTTTATCAGTCTCTTTCCTGTTTGTTGTAGCTATTCACTAACAATGAGACACTAACAGAGCTTTCTACTTCAGCTGTTAGGGCACTCACCCGAGAGAGTAGAGACCAAAGTTCAAGTCCTTGTCCTGATAACTTTTAATATAAAATAATTAACCCCTAGTTTGTTCCTGTGGATGAAAACTGAACCATGGTCTTGCAACTGCGCACCAGGTAAAATAGCAGCACAATCATGACCACAGCAGTGCCTTTCAGGGAGGGCAGGTGTACATGCCTAATTCCAGAGGAATATTCAGGATTCCAAAACCAGTCCAAACAGAGCCTCCTTGCCATCAGTGGGATGGTATCTAGTCCTTGATAAGAAGGTGACGTAACCGACAATTCTCCTTTAGCTGGTTTAGTGAGCTGACGATTTATCACACTGGTTGCTGTGGATCCCAGTCTTGACTTCTAATTTTCCTTGGTTTATGGTATAGAGAGCCTTGGCCATGCCTCAGGGCTGTGAATTCTACTCAGTGGTGGGCACTACAAAATGCTAATAGCTGCAGGGTTGGGAAAAAAAGGAGACATGGTGTGTCTGTTGTAGGAACTGAAATACATATGATATTTGCAGTTCTTAGCTTGGAGCTCATCCATGAACTGTGATACTCTATGGTTTGTACAGGCATGTCACTGTTAGAGATAATGGTTGATTTCTTAGAGTGCTTTTATATTTCTGTGTATGTATGTATCTGTGCTTGAGAGATGAAATCTGTAGTGAGAAAATAAAGAGAAAATTGGAACCTGCTTTGTGATCTCAACAGTTCAATGGTATCTCCATTGGAGGAAAAGCAGGAGTTATCTGGACAATAGCGTTCACTCAGCAAATGCAGCACTAGAGAAAAAGGTTTCAGGTATTATACTTTGAATTGTATGTGTGTCAGTTTGTTTAGAACTGACGTGCAAATTGTTCTGACTTAAATCAGGACCCAAATTTTAAGACTAGTCTATTGAAAAGTTACTGACTTACAAGGCAGACCTTTACATTTGGCTAGTTATTTGGACTGCAAGCACTTCTGGAATTCAGTTTAAATCATTTCATAGCAGATACCCAAAATGTATCATACAAGTTGCATTGTGGAAGGTTCCCGTTTCAGGATGCAAAAGAGTAGATACTGCATCTTGAGTGCTAGAACAGGCCTGTTCTAGCTGCTTCTCATTTAGCAGGCCCTCCTGATGCCAAGCACACTCTGGTCATGACCCACCATGCATTTGCCTGTTTACTCAAAAGGACCAGGAGGTGAGGGGAGATATTGAGCCCTAGTTATGTTTGCTCTGCTCCAGTGGGGATTTCCTTCATTTCAGCACAAGTTCTAGAGTCATAGACCATTTTGCACAGTCTCAAGCAGCTGTGCAAAGCTTAAAGACCTTTTCTGACAAGATAATGTGTTTGTTTATCACAGTGTGAGATGAGGATACCCTTGGATAGTTGTTTTTTAATGTAATATGTGTTGGTTATACGGTAAACGATAGCTCTCTTAGCAACCATAACTCTTTCAAAAAACCAAAAAATTGTATTTTGGAAAAAAACAAGTACCTGGCTCAATTCCCCCCAGTAAACTTGCAGGGATACAAAGACTTCTCTCTTCAAGTATGAAATAATTGCTTTTGAATATCATGATCAAGTTGTATGATTTATAACCCCATTGTCATTCATTTTGAATCCATAATTCATACATCACTATTATTATTAATTTGTGAGATTTATGGGAGTTACTTGAAGGTCAGTAGCTGACTCCAAATGTCAGTGCTTTGACTTTTTCCTACATATTTTTTTCCTTTGATCATATGTTTCTGTTCATCATTATTTTGCAAAGTACTACAGAATGCAGCTTAAAGCCATTGTTTTGAAAAAGTGATACTACGTTATATAAACCGTAGTTGAAAGCTAAGAGAAAGGGCAGTTGTAATTGTCTGTTGGAAGTGTTTGAATCAGATGTGGAGGAAGTGCCTAACTGATAGTTTGACATGTATTTGCATAGACAGATAGCAACATTTTTGATCAAACAGTTACATATCTGATATACACATTGACTATTTAATGTAGGCTGACAAATGTGCACTTATTTCACGCTATGTTCCAGTACACCACTTAAAGGAATACTTTCCAGTGCTCATTTACTCCTTTTCTAAAGACAACCAAAGCATTATACTATGCAAAAAAAAAGGGAAGAAAATAAGTGTCGTGGCTGTCTTTTGGTGGTAGAATATTGTGGTGGCTGCCTTCTTCCTCATATTGACTCTCTGGTGACCCATTGGACTTTTGTACTGAAGTTGCAGCAGGAATCAGAAACAGCTTGGAGACTATTAACTGCCATGAGTTCTCTGCAATATTCCTCTGCCTTTGCAGCAAGTATGTCTCAGGAGTAAGTCAGCTTTGGGAAAGGGGAGTGATTTTTTTCCTAATATCATAATTCCCACTGGTAAATAAAATGGAAATTAAAAATAGAGGTCAGGAAAAAGATAGCAGAAGTCTAATGTAATGGTTACTGGTTATTTTTTAGCACTGAGCTGTAAGATAGCACCTCCACAGTTCCTTAGCAGGTAAGTATTAGACAGACATGATGAACTCAAGAGCTGAGTGAGCTAGAGAGAGGTGTGGAAGACAACCTTAAAGCAGCCGTTCCACCAAGGAACAGAACATAGTCACGTCTGAGAAATAAGCACCAGCAGATAAAACCAAACAAATTACTCTTCAACCATCCCTCTCAAGTGTTTTCCTTCTGTGAACTGGAAAGAAGGAGAATAAGAGTGATTCAAGAGTCATTTGAGTAGATAGGAATAGGGAACAAATTCTCCTGCTATAGCATGTAGATTAGCGGTGCACTTTTCATACAGAAAAGAAAGTACTGGGGGGATAGAAGGGAAGAGCAGGGAACAAAGAGAGAAAATGGTCAAGGAATAAGAATTATACCATTTGTAGAAGTTGTTGTTTTAAAAACCTGCTAAATCAGACACCAGAGAGCTGGGAATAATTTGGGCTTGTTTTTTTTTTTTTTTAAACAGGGAATTCTTAACCATACTGTGTAAGTGTATAAATGGAGAAGTCGGTAGCTGTTTAATCTACCATTATAAGGTTCCCTGACTATAGTTATACAGAGTCAAATTAGATAAAGAAAATTGTTTCTCTGCTTTTTTCAAGTATAAGTGTAATTAATAACCAGAAAGGTTTATTTAAGAGGGTGATGAATTTTCTATAATTTTAAGATTAAATCTTAATTGGTTATCCTTCTAAAATAATGTGCTTTATGAAACCTATGAAAAGGGCTTTTTGTGAATATGGTAAATCTCAATAGGTAAAAGAAAAGTTTGCAAAGTATTCTGCAGACAAATTGCTTAAGTTAGACTACTGATAATGGCATATGCCCTTCTTGCTTTGTCCAGTGTCTTCCATCTTAAGAGTGCTGTTCATTGTAAAAATTTAAGAATAATTTGAAGAGCATACAATAGTGATAGTGTGCCCTGGAGCCATGTACTCTAGTGGGCCTTTATTTTTTTTTTTTTTCCTTCCAAGAATGGCAGAAGTATTGTGGATTTTAAAAAATAAGCCAGAACTGTTAAACAAAGGAAAGAAAGTTTGTGATATTTCACAGTAGAATTTTCCAGGACCTATGCTGAAAAAAGATACAAAGCTTACAAAACACAAGTTCTATGTGTTCCCATGAATGAAAAATCATAAACTGTCTGACTGTATAGAGAGATCTCTGATAAGATACTGATTTTATAGTTGCTACATAGCTTGTGAAATGCTGACTACTCAATCTAAGCAGAATAAGCATTTCATTTATACTTCTCCTAGGTGCTTATGATGCCTGTTCAGGTTCACAGTAATTTTTCAGATCCTGAGCACTAGTGAAATATGTAGGATGTACAATGAAAAAAAGTCATCAAAAACACCGACTTCTTAAAAAATCTTCATCTAACAAGCCATGTTGTAGTTTGCATGCTTGAAGTACATGGACTTGCAACTACAGAGGCTACCACTTGGTGTGTCCTGTCAAGAGTTCAGCCATGCTCCTGATGCCTTTCGTTCCTTTATTTTAAGTCTAGATTGCTCTCAAAAACTCACTGGAGTCCATGATTTTTAATTCATATCCATATGGAACCAACCATAACTGTCTTAAAAATGTTTCCTATACGTATGTAGGTAAGTGTCTTTTCCCCAGGATAATCCATATATGGGAAAGGCATATCAGAGCCATGGACAAAACCAAAATGAGAATTAACAGCAATATTTATATGGAGCTAGTGACACCTGGTTCCTCACCATTTCCTGAGGGCATGTTCCACAAGTGTTCTCTACAGCTTTGTAGATTTTGGAGTATTAATTATCAAGAGAAAAGATTTTTCCTACCTTCCATGCACCACCCAAATCAATTTGTCTCCTGTTGGAGAACTACTGTAGATTTGAACTTTAGAGATCACAGGATTCTAAATAAATATATATTGTTTCTATGTAAGAAAATGGAAGGGGAAAAAAGAAGAGGAAAAATCAAAAGAAGTTATTCAGATTACCTCTGAAGTCCAGGATGAAATAAATCTAGAAAATTCACACTGGCTACCACCACCTGACTTCATTTTACTGGATTACATTAAGGATGCTTCCAAAACAATTCTACCCCTAACTACTACCCGGGAACAGGTTGTGGCTCTTGCACAGTGAGTACCAAATTATATTTCCATTAAAAATGCAAATAAGTTGAATTGGTAAATTAACTGTTTTCTCACCAAACGACGACTTTTCCAAATTCGTTATTTTTCCCATCTTTACTTGGAATCCAAATCAGCTTTGCTTCAGAATTTTGACATAATTTTAGATTTTTAAACCTCTTGCTTCTCATTTTCTTGTAATTTTTCTTTTCTTTTTTTTTAATAAAATATCACTTGCAACAAAAGGCTATACATTTCTCATTTTGAAAATACTCATATGGACAATTTCGAATTTTTTCACACTTACATATCTGTGCTGATCCTTTCCAATGAACACATCAGCTGCATATGGCATTTATATCACCAAGGAGCGGGAGAGACCCAGGTGCTGCAGAGTCTAAATGCAGAAGCTAAACCCCTAACCTAACAGTCAAGACTGTTGCAACTTCCTTTTATCATGTCAGTTCTTTCTCTTACCATCTTTCTTGCCTTATTGGTTTGGAAACTCCTCAGGACAGAAACCCTCTTGTATTTTGTTCTCCTATAGAGCCAAACGCATGAGACATTTTTCTAATGTAGTTTTTAGATGCGCCTGTAATTAATATCCTGATGATTTAATAGTGCCAGGATATTGCAATGGTGCATGTACAGACTGCTGTTATCAATGTGTGATTCATTAGTTTCACTGCCTACTCAGACTGGGTACCAATCACTGCCATCTCCACGCAGTGTGTCTGCTTTCATCTTCTCCTTAGTTTAACCTTTACTACCTTAGCAGTTTCCTGGCTGCCTTCTGAATTTCGAGAGTTTGGTGTCAGATCCCCCCGAGTCTCAAAAAAATTTGTTTCTTCTACTAAGTCTCAGTTTTAGTGGCCTAATGTGATATGAGGAATGACTTTTCTGTTGATTGCAAAATTCGGCAGGATAGATATTCATCCTTAACTCTCCAACTGTGTATAAATCATGTTGCCTTCCTCAAGGTGGAATCCATAAAATGCTTTTTCAAATCCTCACTTCAAACACACCAATGAAATTCTTGCAGACTCACAACCCGGCAAAACAATCACGGGAAATTAAATCAAATGTTTTCTGTGAGGATTTTTATGTGTATGTTCCATTTTAAGCCGCTGCCTGAATAGCATGTGTTGAATAGGAAGGGGAGGAGGAGGCAGCTGCAGCAGCCCTCAGCAGCCTGGCAGCTTGAGCAGAGTTCCTGCTGTGCTCACCGGGCAGGGGAGGGAGCTGGGGTAGATGGGGGACCAGGCAGTAGTGCTGGCTGGCTCCTTTTAAACTGATGCAGCGTCTTTGTGCGCACCCAGGAGCCTCAAGAAGCTCTGCTCTCTTTACTGGGGGGGGGGCTATAGGTACAAGAAGCACAAGTGACTGCCTGGAGCCCTGCTCTTCTTCAGGTTAACCCAGAAATTCCCATCTTCAAGATACCATATCTAGCCTGCTCAGTGATAGCTCCGCGTGCCCATACTGTTGCAACCAGCACCTCCTCAGGTCCTAGGGTTTGAGAAATAAGGCCTCTGAGGTTGCCTTGGATGTACGGTGCAGACAGAACTTGTTCACAGTTGCTGCAGAGGAGGTGATGCAGATTTTAACTCCCTGTCTGAAGCAGTGGCTTGTGATTCCTGTGTCAGCTCTGCAACACCTTGTCCTGAGTGAAAGCCATCAGTAACTCTTGTGCCTGTGGCTGAGGACACTGTGAGGAACAAAGGTCATTACATACAGGGGCCATGAATAAGGGAGCTCAAGGTGTGTGTATGATGAGGTAGAGCCTTACAAATCAGGGCTTGATCCCCTGTGTACACAGTCACCCAAAATACATGCTTTCAGCAAAGTTTGCATAGATTGTGCATTCTGATCTTCTGTTTCTGTGACTGAGCCATTTTTTTAATAGATAAATGCACACTTCTGATCCCCCAAATACTGGCTTCAATGTAAGAAAGCAGATGCAGAAGTTGCAGTACCCTTTGTGGATGTAGTTGCCCTCCTGTGTTGAGATCATTAGCTATGGCTTTATTTTTGTTATATATATTCTTATGCCCTTATTACTGTTTCAGGCAAATCATAGGACTGGGGATTGTAACACATAGCTCATGTAATCTGTTAGCTCTAAAGATGAACACTGGCTGCTGAGCAACTTCCTCAGCAACTACACTGGTTTGATGATTTTCTCTGAGGACTTAGTGCCTACACCAGGCCTCTCCTGAATCTCTGCTGACAGCCGTTGTACCTTGGTTTAGGTGTGTGACAAATGTAAATGACCCGAGTTATGGTTATCTGTGTTCAGCGGTGAGCATATTTAAAATACTGGCTACTGCATAAAGTAAACTTAGCACAAATATTAAAGTCTTATATGTCATTTACTTATTGCTTGTATACATTTCATTTTGCTACATTTTTGTGATGAATACAAGAGAAATTATAAAATGAATTGATCCCAGTATACATTGGAACAGGTTTGTTGCAGACAAAATGGGTGGCCCAATTGAAAGATACAAACTACATGACTTCAGCTGGGAACTTCACATAAGTGAAATAGAATTTGAACTGAAATGCAACGTTGTGCCTATCGGGAAAGTTAAAAAAGGGACATTCTACCACAGGGCTTTACTTTTCAAGGTACATTGACATTTATTTTACAATATAACATATTGATGTTAAATGAAAATTATAAACTAAAGTATCTTGTATCAGTATAATATAATATTTATATTAATGTAAAATCTTTTGTATACACTTAAGTAATTTTTCACTGGCAAAGTTGATTTTCCAGTGAGTGAAAGCCAGCACCGCTTCTTTCTGTAAGCAATCTCCTTGTCATTAAATTGTCTTAAGCGATATCAGCAGAATAGTTGATAAATGGCAAAGAGCCAAATTATTTGATTGGGAGTCAAAATATTTTACATTTTCTGTAAACTGTAAAATATTGAATTATGCAACTTCCTTCTTTTTCCATGTTGCAAATGTAAATTTGTTGGGACAATTTTTATTTGGTATCTATCCAGTATTCTATGATAGTATTTAACAGCTTTTATGGTCTAGTTTCTTAGACTGAGAGGATTCATTTCTTCTGTCTTCATATGATGATGTACTGGTGCATCCTGCTATCTGTCCCTTCCTTTCGCCTTGGCCGTTGGGTGGCTGAACTTTTCTCCTTTTTGTATGGAAAGGAAAAAAGAAGCAAGTGCCTAGCACATTAAGTGGGAAGGACCTAGGAAACAGTACTTAGGAGAAAGAGCGTAATCCTGAATTTATTAAATCTATGATGAAAGTTCCCGACATATTTTATGGAGGTCTGAGGGCATGAATTAATTGTGCTGAAGCAGAACTGATGTTCATTTATCCTTCACTGCCCTAAGAAACCTCTGCAGGACAAATCATCTCTCTTAAAGCCATAGCAGTCTAAGCAATGGATATCCTTGTCCATATGCAACAACTTAAAAATCTTTCGGGATTTCTTTCCTTCACAGCAGATGCATTCTGAGAAAGCAGCTTTGTAGCTGGAAACCATTATAGGTCTGTTAGTGACAGTGCAGCACAGGCAGGTGTTTCATCTAGCAGATGCTTGCCTTGCATTTCATTGCTTCCCACATTTACAGGGCTGAAGAGCAAGCAGTGTGCTTTGGAGTGAAGCAGCAGTCCTAAACTGACGCTGATAAAAATGTTGCATTTTTACACTTCGGGTTTCATATTAGCTATATGTATGCAATGTACCTATATCTCATTGCTTGAATAGACAGTTCTTCAAAATGTTGTTCAGAAGCCTTCCGACTATAAAAAAACATTGCTGGGTACTGTGGATGTTGCATTTCATTTGAGATCCGAAGGACTGGCTGATAAACAAAAGTGCCAGTGTCTGAAAAGAGTTTAAGTGAATATTTTTCATGTTATGGATAGAATATGGTAGAAATGGCAATTAAAAACCTACAGTTTCTAAGCAGAGCCAACAATAAAGATCTGCAGTTTGGAACACTTCAGAGATTTACAAAGTCTGTTTCAAGACAGCTCTTGTCCTTTTGGGCATTTGTTTCCTTTTTAAGCATCTGTTGGCCCTGTTGTATATCAAGGAAGCTACAGGTATTAACTGTGTTTAACTCCTTTTTCTTTCATTTTTAGGTGATAGCAGACAGAATTGGTATCGCCTGTAGTTTAGTTCGTGGCGAGTATAACAGAGCTTGGAATGAAGTTAAATTGGTTGATGACTCTCCTCGAGGAATAGCTGGGCTTCTGCTTCCTCCTCAAGAGTATATTGTAGATCTAATGTTTCAGCCAGGCTTTTTGATAAAACAGGGAAGTGCAGAGGCTGATCAGTACAAACTTATGTAATAATCTTTACAAATTTTTCTGTGAAACATAAGGGGTTTCAGATCAAGCTATTAAAAAAAAAAAAAAAAAGCAGCATATGTGGTATGTTGTCCTAAACGTTTAATTAAATTTGGTTTAGGTATCCAGCTTCAATGCTTAAAAATGTTGTTAATTTTCTGGTACTATTTTAAGACTAAACTGTAAAACAAGACATTAAAATATGGTAGGTCAAGAATATTTGGTATGTGTTAACATTATAATGCTTATTAAATAGGTTTCAATAATTTCCAAAATACAAATTTTTTTTTCTTATGTTCCTTCAGCTCCCATGCACATTTATAGGCATTTTATGTCAATGAAGCGATAAAATGTGACATCTGGTGAAATAACAAGTCACCTAAAAACAACCAGACAATAATTTTTGTGTGAAATAACCCCAGAACTGAGAATGAGAAGAACTGAGATAACACCTTACTTTCTGCCTCTGTAGAAAACATCCCATTTATATTTCTGGAACTTGACAGAGTTAATAATTACAGATAATAACATACTCTGAATGAGACCAAATACTGTTTGTCCTGGCACAGGGAAGACAGATGATTGATAAGTTATTGCTTGCAATTGCCTCTTATATTCTTTATTTTCACTTGAAGAGAAAATGGACTCTGAGAAGGCAGCAGTTTTAGACACGGAATTTGTATTTCTTGCAGCGCTGGGTAAGTGGTGGTGCTGAAATGTGGTGGTGCACCTAAGAGAGGTAAAACACTGCCTGGAAGACTCTAATATGCTGGTGAAGCTGTGAGGAATGTACTGGAGTATTTCAGGGGCACTGCCATTGGGTGAGTTTACTGTGGAAAACTGAGAAAAAGTCCTGTACGGAAGTTAGGCCAATACAGAGAACATTGTGCGAAACTGAATTTCAGAAGGCCAGAATGCTAACAGCAAGGCCTTTACTTCACACCTACCAAGAAATGTGATAAAAATATTTGGGGTTTCCGTTCTGTTAGGGTTTTTTAATGTTTGTTTAAGCACAGTCACCTGTATAGTCCACTTTGTTTGAGAAGGTTTCTATCTGTTGTATTCACTACTGGTTATGAGCATGATCCCTCCACTCCCTCTCTTTCCTCCTCTGACATGCAGCGTGATGGTCTGGTAGCCCTTTGGGGAACATTTCTCTTGCACGCAATATGCTAGCAGAACTGAGTGGAAGGTGAGGATGTGTTTCTTATCATTGCTATATAGCAGGTAGGGGACTGATGAAAAGTGGTATGCTCTCACGGACAGGCATGACTGGGTATAGAAACCTGCAACTTTGAAAGTGCAGTTAATGAAAGTAAAATAAGAATTAATTTCCTACTAGCTATCATTTTGTATAGTTTTCCTACGCTGGAATTTCATTATTTTGTACTGGAACCATAATGTTACAGTGTGCCTTATTCTGTTTGAGGAGGTCTTGAAAAACAAAGCAATTTCTGTTGTTTCTAATAGAAGTGAATATAAAAAAAAGGACAAAATTTCACTTTTTAAAAATAAAAATAAAGAAACTTCTATTCTAGACATATAAGCCTGGTTTGCATAAAATGATTAGCTAAACAAATAAAAAGAAAAATACTGCATAACCTTCTGTAATGCAGAATTTTGTGGTCCAAAAAGTTTTGAGGAAGGTTGGTTTATGTCTTTAACAATTTTTAGTTTTGTATTGCCTGAGTTCTGTCACCTCAACATTGTAATGCACTTGGGTGTCAGAAATAAGACCTAGTTAGAATATAAGCGCTTAAATCCCAAACTGTCACTTTGAAAGCTGCAGTTTAGTTGTCAATTAAGTCAAGAGATGCCACACTTTTCTATTTGACACTTCCCAAGGACCTGTAGCTGTGCTCATGCCCTGGTGAAGAATTCCCCCAGCCTTGTTGAGAGCGGCCCAGCTCACACTCATTCCAGACCTGGGCTGGAAAACAAAATTATTTGAAAGTTTCTGCAGGGCTTAACTGGGTGAATATACCCGGGACACACCTAGCATACACCATTTGGCTTGGGCTATGCCTGAGTGAAGTGATCACCTGCCTTCTTTTAAGGAGGAGATGGGGAAGGGCCTCATATTTCTTTTTACATAATAGTTCACTGGGCAAATCAGTCACTCAGGACGTAGGAGGAGTCAGACTTGATGCCTTCCTAAGCATGGACAGAACAGTCTGCAGCTGCCTAATTGCCTATATTCTAGCTGCTAAGCACTCCTCAGCCCTCTTTTTGAAGCTCTGCTATCATGTAGAAAAGAAAGCAGGTTATAAGACTATAGAAACAGGAAAGTTGATCAGCCTCTTCAGCTTAATATTAAGAGTAACAATTCGATTCTTCCTTTGGGAAAAAAGAGACCGGGTTGCCAGTGCCCACTGCCAGAAATCTTCTTATAGTTTGCTGTGTATAAAATGTAGAAACTGTACCCTACCTAGAACAACACCCTCCTACTTAGGTGCTCTCCTGCCAGTTGGAAAGCTGCCTTAAAGCAAAGATAGGAACTGAAATGAGGTTTATTCCCTCGTGACTGTAATCATGGGGCAATTACACAAAAGTAGGCATCGCGGCCACAGCTGTGCAGAATAGAAACCAAAGGAGACGTGCTCAGCTTCTTGAAAGAGAGTATGTAGATTATTATCCCAAGGTGGTGATGCAGACTGTAGATCCCAATTTGAAAGAGTCATCTCTAAGTCATTCTTACTGTGATGCCTGTGCTTCTGAGAGAAGCAAGGATGAAGTCACCATTCCTCCTGTTCACTGGAACTACCCGACATCATACTGACTGTGCTGAATGTAATTACTGCAGGGTGTATTCCAAGGCATCTGGAACCGACACACTGCACATGCACACACACACACCCCTGCTGTCCATTTTCATTAAAAAGAATTTTGATTTTGATTTGGCATTGAAAACCATCATGCTTAATATATAGCACATCTGCATATCAAGAAATACAAAGCTGGACTGTCTTGATAAAAGGTCAGGCATGATTTCTGCCTTTCTAATGAATCTGAACAAGCCAAGCAACAGCCCAAAATTGGTGGTGGTGTCAGTGCAATGTCAAGTTGTGATAGAGGTTTTGGTGTGAGAGAGTCTAACTCTTTGACCCTGCACATATCTCTGCCTGTCCTTGTTCTGTGTGTGCTGGGGCCATTGTGGCTAAGGGAATTCTAAGTGGGTAATTTCAGGTTCTTCAGACCAGTTTTTGACTGAGACCTGTTTCTGAGGGGTGCTTCTGGTAACACCCCACTGCTGAAGTGGATTCTTCTGGTTTTCCCCTCTTCTGTTTTTCTCCAAGCAGATGGAGAGGCAATAAATACAGATTGTTGGCAATGACAGCAGCAGCAGTACCAGTGCTTCCATGCATCCTTTCTGTTGCCCTTGATTCCTGAGCAGTAAGTAGGAGCACTGAGGTTAACTTACATTTGGCTTATCTTTATGCTAGCAGGGAACAACTGATGTGTCATTTATAGAATTAACACATTTCAAATAGTTTCTGATTACCCACTGCTAAACTACAGCAACAGCAGAACATCACTCCCTCAGTGTGTACTCTCTTGCATAGTAGAAATTGAAATGAATTCTTCCTACAGTAAATCTCTGTTGCTGATTAACTGTGGATCCTGAGAAGAATCCAAAGCTCTTAGAGCAAAACAGGTGTTTCTTTTCAGATCCAAAGGAACTTTTATTCTGTTAATTTTGACATCCAGTGTGGCTTCAGGAGAGAAAAAATATGTATTTTATTAGTAAATACACATTTTGAATGGTGACATATTCTTTCATCCGTAGTTCCTTTGCACGAATCTGCACCTCTTCTGCTACATGACTCATTTCTTAAATCCAGCTCCTGATCAATGCAGAGTGTCAAAATGATGACTGTGCAGAGGCAGTAGGCATTTACTGGCTAGCACGTCAACTTAGTTACAATAGAAGAGTGCAGTAATACATTTATTATATTCATAGCTCTCTTGCTGGTTTATACAAGGTTATTCTCCCCAACAACTCATTGGCAATACCTACTTTCCTTCAGAAGACAAAAAATAAGAAAAAAAATCCCCATATAATTCAAAGCCTGGAGACAGCATATGCCATCACAGCAATGTAGCAGAAGGCATAAGACGGGACATAAGCCAAGAGTCTATCCAACAAAGTAACCTATCTCCAGCAATGGTCACTATCAAAAAGGTTAAGAACACAGCACAAATACATTTATACATTTCCAGAGTATTCTGATATGTTCAACAGTTTGGAGTTCGGGGACTTTCTATGTGTCCGGGTATTTAACAGCTCTTAAAGTTTTCTGTCTTCAGTTGTGCAAAGAAGCATCTCATTTTATTTAATCTGAATTTGTCATCTGATGCTTTAATTTCATACCCCCTGCTTTTTGTAGTGGAAGAGACAGTGGACATTCATTTCCTACTGAGATTCACCATAAGGCTTGTTTTCTTATAGGTCTCCATCCTATCATCCCTCAGTATACTCTTCCTTAAGTATACTTATATGCAGGGTATATTTAATGACTCCTTGTGTTGACGCCCACAAGTTCCGAGTAAGTTCCTTGCTTGTGCCTCTTTTAGTTATGCTGTATTTTTAGAAATGAGACTAGACCTGCATACAATACTAAAGAGTTTGTCATTTTTCCTGATATTCCATTTACAAGTGGCAATTACTGAGCACGTAGCTACATGATTTCCTAGAATGAAGATATATTGAGGAGCAGGTACAGCTCATTTCAAGAATCTTAGTATGCAAAGTCTAATAAGGTGCTAAACACAGCAGTAAATGACAGCTCTTATGGTCTCCTAGGTGGAAGGTCCAAATTTCTACAAGAGGGTTTCTTGACTTGATGGACCTAGTCCGTTTCATGTATACACTCTGTTACTTCTAATCTTAAAGGAAGATAAGACACACTAGAGAAAGAGTCTGAAGAACAGGATGTATCCAATAAAGATGAGCCTAAAGTTCAAGACATAGGAAAGAATACTAAATATACACAACTCTTATACATCTTGTATCTTCCTTGATTAACTAGAAGAATGTATCTGCCAAGCCTCATTCCTTCATTCCCATGTCTCACTTTCATGATGTAAGGACTACCTAGCTAGCCAAAAGAGTTTTTCACAGTAGTCTGGAATATTTTGGTTTATAGAGTTCCACAAGCTGCAGAATGTGTTCTCCAGTTACTATTCCTTCTCTGTCCTCAGAAGCTGGTTGTGAAAATGGGGCTTCTAATCCAACACCAGAGTTCTTGGTGCTACAGAGCCTCAAGCAGCAGAATGGAGGTTTAGTGAAAGCTCTGTTTAAAAACCTCAATGATTTCACTGATTTATGAAAATTATCAGTCATCAGAGTTGCCTTTACTGATTTAGTCACTCAGATAATTGATTTTATACTACAAAGGTTTTAATTCTTCACAAGCCTTTCTTTTTTTTTTTCTTTCCTAATGAGTTACCACCCCATGACAGCTACTGCCAGCAGTCAGGTGATGGTTCAGGCTTTTTGGGGTCATAACAAGTAGAGTATCCACAGCTGGTGGTGGGATTCCAGAAAACTGGAGAGTGCCTGGAAAAGCAGGATTCAAGCTCCCAGAGTCCTTCCTGCAACACTCCTGAACTTGCTTGAATGACACTCTGCCAGCTTGCTTTTGAAACAACCCCAGGCCAGCACCACTGCCCTGGAGGGGTAGCTTCTGTGTAATGGCAGGACCAGCCAAGCGATCCACTACTGGTGCTGGGATAGTGTAGGGGGCCCGCAGGTGCTGCTCAGGATAGCAAGGCTGAGTTCAGCCCCCCCTCCCAGTGCTCAGGCCGCTGTGTGCGGGCAGGCGAGGGCAGGTGCTTGGGCTGCGGGCTGCTGGGTGGCGAAGGCACCTGCACTGCCACTGCTGGGATTTGCCTGCTCTGGAGCAGAACAAAGTCAATCACAAAGTGGTTTCCTCTTTTCACCACAGGGAAGAAAGCACGCTGATAAACACCAGTTTGTTCATGGGCTAGGGTGCTTATGAACTGCAGGTGTTGGGCTGCAGGAAAAAAATGCCCAAACCTGTGGCTGGTGTCTCCTCAACAACCTGTGCCGATAGTGCAGCAATGGCAAAACCCTTACCACACCTTGACAAAAGACATATTTTTCACCTGTGAAGCTAAAAGGGAGCTCTTTCAACACCATATGTTGGATCTATGAGAGGCAGCCCTACAGGCCAGCAGGATGCCACACAAATGCTGTGAAGTGAGGCTGGCCATGCAGTGAGCTCTGGAGGGCAGGACTGTGCCTGTGGATGGCAGGGGTGGGAATCAGTGGGCAGCTAAAACGTGTTAACTGCTGAGTCCTGATCAACACATCCAAAACACCAGGCAGCACTACACAGAGATGACAACGCATACTACAACACAGATACACTGGGCAACCACCTATTGGCATATCCCAAAAGCAAACCCTCTACCTCTACAGCTGTGCCAGGTTGTCTCCTCTCCTCCCAGGCAGCTGCACCTCTCCCCAAATGGCACAGAGGGAAATGACCAAAGATCTGCTACAGCATTTTGCCGTGGGCTTTGCAGTACAGCTATGTGGACTTGGGACGATTTTTTTTCACACTCTTTACCAGTACAGCTATTACAGCAGAACTTAACAGATAAATTAACAGCTCTTTAGCCCTCTTAATGAGCTAATTATTTTTCTATTTTACAAACACTGGCTCTGACCCTGAAAGATATCAGAAATAAGGGAATAACTTTATCTAGCCTTCCTTGTCCACTATCACCCCAGAATTAGAGTTGTGGAGCAATGACAGAAACACAGAGGGATAGACATACACACATACATGTCTTTGACCTATAAAAATATTATTTGTGGGGCATAGAAGAAATTAGTGTATTGGAGGCACAGCGAGCTAGTAAAAGCTTTTCTGTCGTTAAGGAGTGAACTTATTTGCATGCTAATGAACCAGCTAGTTCTTCCAGCTCATTGATGTTTCACTGACATGCTGAGATGCCATCTATGAAAACCATGTGCAAAGCATAATTGAAGCCAGTTCTTGCTTGATGTTGGATAAATGTTGGGAGAAATACATCAAGAAGAAAAAAGCGATCCTATCAAAGTAGGCAGCAGATCCTGTTGCTCATGCAGCCGCTTGCTGAGGCTTTACACCCCTCCTCGAACGCTGTTTACAAACAGCTCTTCTTCTAGTCCTATCTTGCAAGTGCAGAGGGTTTCTCTGACCCTGTTGTCCAGCAGTCCTAACACTTGGTTTATGCAAAATCACCTTGCCTGTTTTAGAATAAGAGACAAAAACGGTCCTGCAGCAAAAGACTCTTTTAGAATGTGCAGTGCCATTAGGTTTTGAGGTCTACCCGAGAACAAACCTTTTCCACTCTACATAACTCTTTAGAGCTGTCCACTGTTGTTTTTCACGCCCTCACCCATGCTTCATAAAACTGCCAGAAATAACAAACTGCTCTGTGGACTCCTCAGTGTGTAACGTCTTTTCCTTTTGTGATGCAAGCATTGTGCAAGTTTGCCTTAAAACATGGTGCTAAGTTATTGTGGAAGAGAGACTGCTCCAAAACCAGTTCACCCTTCTGTTGCAAGAAAGGTTGAGCTAACTACTCAACCAGACACCTCAGCACACACTGGTCCCACATCTAAATTGCAGCTTGTAGACATGCTGTTCCCCATTTCTTTGTTAATGCTCTCTCTTGTTCCTTCCCGGAGATGTCCCTAGATTGTCTTACTGCTTCTGGTATTCATCTCTTGTGTTTTCTAACCTACATCCTTCTACAGATCGGCATGTTTTTCATTCCTTTTTAATAAGATCTTCTCTAAACAGGATGCTTTTAGTGACAGACTTTGAAAGAAGATTCCTTAAAGGCCAGGTGTCAAAAAGATATTCAAGAGCCAAAAGGCTTTTCAAAATGCCAAGTCAATAGCTTTAATTGGCATTAGGGAACAAATTATGAAGGGGTGGAGGTCGTCTCAGTGCCCCAAGATGTAAGAGATTTTGGTAACGATATCTAATTCCCAAAGTTGGAAAATCAGAGTATTCTCTGACAAATGGTCACTCTTAAGACACAGTTTGTCTATCATAGAGCATATAGGAGACTCACATACAAATTCTTTGTGTGGCAAATTCTTTTCATTACACCATTTTTGCTGTAGACTTTTACTGTAAGTGGTTTTAATCCTAGACCCACCTGAAATTAACAGGAGCTGCAGCATCAAAAAGAGAAACAGATGAATAAAGGCTGTCTCTTAGGTATAAATATAAGAAAAAAAGTCAGGGGTCATAAGAACAATCATTGGATGAGCCTAGAGCTATTCAGGTAATAAATTCCTTCTGGAATTCTCAATGACAAGACTGCTAAGGACCAGGAATTAATAGGGACTGGGGCTTTGCAGCACTGGGCCAAATGTTACATTGGTGTAAGTATCTCATGGCAGTTTCTCTAAGCCAAGCACTGTGTAGCACGTTATGCTTCTAAAATGACATGAAATGCAGGGTGAGTCCAGGATGCAGTGTTACATGTGCCAAGGAGCACGCTGCTCCATTGGTCAGGGTGCCTTTTTCAGAGCAAAATCTCTGGTTAGAGATGTGCAGTTATTTACACACTTCATCTTCATGAAATGGAAAACCAGCTCATGCCTTGAGAACAGAATGCTAGTTTTTCCAACAGATTACAGGTGAGCATGATGGAGACTGAGGATTAAAACCAAATCGTGAAGTACTGCTGAAAGAATGAGTTTAAGGCAGTCAAATCGCACTAGGCAAAGCAGAACTGCACACTGTACACCTGCGAATCCCTCAGGCAATTTTTTTGAGTTAGAGTGGTCTCTTGCACTGCTTCCACCTTACTAGGAAGAGGTGCTGATGGCAGGTGAATGTACTCCATAAAAATTACAGAGGATCAAGATATTACTTCTTGGCCCCTTAACTTGTTCAATTGTATCCATTTTTTAGTAGAAGACTTGCACAGGACATGCAGCCAGGAGTCCTTACCCACACAACACAAGCGAATCAGAACTTGAACTCGCAGGTAAACTATTACCACTACTGGTGGCTCAGACAGTGGCAGTACAAAAGAACTTAAGGTGATACAAAAGAAGCAGGGCATGCACTCTCAGCACTCTGCTTTCTGCTCATCTTCTCAACCAAGAGCACTGAAGTGAAGATGAAGTTACCAGCACAGAAACAGTGGGTGACTCCACCGAACAGCCCGCACCACAGCAGAAGTGAGATGGAGGGAATGCAGCATCTGGGGGGGATTTTTAAGGAGCATGGTTTTGTGCTTTCCCTGATTAGAAAAATGCATTAAAAATAAGTATTTTTGAGGCTCATGTAAGAGAGAAGGAAAGAAGGTTTGTAAATGCACTTACGCGAATCCCAAATTAAAAAACTTAAAAATATTTCTGAGATGAATGAGCAGGAATAAAACCTGTCCTGACTCCTCAGGAATTCCTATTTGCTGGGCAAGAGGCAAACTCTGCTATCAGGGAAGGCAGCCTATTGGAGGGAGAGCAATGTCCCCCAGTTGGAGCATGAAGCATGACATAGCCTACTCTTAAATCATTTATATTTTACTTTTTTATGATGCAATCATGAATTAGCTTTTTCTGCATTTGTAATTAGAGGATGGAACAGATGGTCAGAGCTTAGTTCAGGGTGATAAATCCATTACGATAACCTACAGAAAGCTGCTGCTGCAGTGGTTGCTGCCAAATAACTGTTCATTCAATGCTTTGTTCAGGCTTTGGGTGCTGGGTGGAAGAAGAACCATCCAGCTCTTCAGTGCCTTGAAGTACAAGGGATAAGAAATCACGCACAGGTTGGGGGAATATATTATTACTGTCTATGCAGCTCAAGAAACTTGGATGGTATGATATGGGGGTTCATGTGGCAATTGAAGGAAATAGCCCGGAAGGAAATAGTGTTGCTTCCCCTGCAGATACACTCTCTCCACCCCAAAGCACATGTCTACTTTTCAAAGTGGATGACATTTCACTGAACAGGTGGCCTGACTGAAGAGTAGAGTTTTCTATCAAGGAGTGATTTTAAAATACCAATTTCACTTTGAATTCATGTCTTCACTCATTTTGCAAGAGATTTCTTAAAGCATTTAGAATGATAGAACAATTTATGCTGGACAGGACCTCTGCAGGGTATTCGGTCTAATCCAGCTCAAAGCATTTGTCAGTGGACCAAACTTGTAGGAACTATTCTATTCTGTTCCCTACTGTTCTATTCAGATGTCATCCTTAGACTCCAGCAGAAGGCTCCTGCTAAAGCTAGTCCACAAATATGACCTACTTTTTTCTAAAAAAAAGAGGTAAAAATAATTAGGTATCCTATAATTTATGATTACCAAAAAGAGATATCAAATTGTAAACAAGGCAAGAAATTGTATATTTATTATTTCTGATTGTACCTCTGACCCGAATCACATCAGGCTACTCCACAAATGAATCTCAACAGAATCCATGGCTCAGCTTCAGGGGGGTTCAGATCTGCATGCAGTCTCCCTGTCCCTCTGGATACCAGCAATACCCTTTCTCAAGATGCTTTGGCACTTCTGCTACTAATAGTTTTTGCTGAAAGCCCTTTCCATCACTGGAATTCAGCACCGGAGCATTACTGCGTATCTTGGGATAACATTTCTATGTGGAAACAGTATCTGCAAATACCAGGAGCTCAGAGTTCCATCACATCTGAGCATCTAGAAAGCAGCTGTGGAGTTGAACAAGACCATTAGAAGAGAGGGAAGACCCTGCTGACAAAGGATGGAGAGTTCCTCAGATCACCTCCTACAAATGCAGTGGGGATTTCTGTGGGGAAAATGGAGCCCACCACAGATACAACCTACCCACCAAAGTGCTCGTGCTGGTCCCCTTTTCTCCATTCTTCATGGACCTGGGCACACTACATGTGACAGGTCCAAGCTTAGATGTCTGCTGAGCTCTTATATGTTTCAAAGGGAATATCCCATAGGAGGAAAACCGATTGCATACAAATGCATATAAAACACAACTATTTCAGTGTTTTGCTCTGTACGTAGCAATGTCGAGGGGCTTTATTAATGAAAGCTGCTTAAGCAGACGCTTGAACTTGAACAGGGTTCATTTTATTTCTGCACCTCACTGCTTCCTGGATGACTGCTCAGTATCTGCCAGCGTAGGCATTATGTGATGCTCTGCTTGTCCCCAAAGGTGTCAGTCAAGACACAGTCTGGGCTGGGAAACGGTTAGAGCCCAAATAAATATTAGCAGGATAGTCTGAACTGTGATTGCTTTCCTCCTACTCTCACCCTCACCCACCTACACCCATGGTGCTGCTGCTGCTGCCTCAGCACAAAGTAACCCTACAGGAGGATCTGAGGAGCTTCTCCCCATCTACACACATCTAATAAGACATTGTGCTTCTAATGAGTGACCCTTCCCTGGATACAGCTTGTGACAGGTGACATCTTTAACAATAAACCTGCTGAATTAGAATTCAGGGAGAATTTACTTGAAAATTTACATAATGTAGCTAGGGGAGACTTTTAACTGCTTCCCCTTGTGCATAAGGGAGGAAAAAAAGGAAGAAAATTAAGTAACAGCCTAATTGGCTTTTATAACAGTCTATGGGGAGAAACGCAGACCGGTTCTCTGCCTAGCTACAAAGCTTGGTATGTGCTGTAACCATGGGAGGCAATATTACAGGCATGACAGGACAATGATTTGGTTTTTCAGCACTGAAGATCTGAAAAATCTACTTTGTTTTCTGCTTCAGGAAGACCTGTCATGCTGGTTTGGAGGACTGCAGGTCAGGCTTCTGTTCAAGAGGAAGATGGAGGCTCTGATCTGCTGATGCACCACCATAAATACAGATCCTGACCATTGGGATAAACAGCATCTGCCTCTTCCACCATCACACTCATTCTAATCAAGGAACAGCTTGCAATGAACTGGATAACAGAGGATGATGAGGCCAGGGCTGACAAGTCTACTGCCTTCTGCTCCTTCTGCTCTTGCTGCTCCCCCGGGTGCATAGCCCAGCCACCCACTCCCCTCCTCCAGAGCCTGAGGAAGGTGACACAGCAACGGACCCGTGTTGGTACCATTACTACTGCCTTGAAACTGCTGCATTTTGAGATAGTACCAGTAACAAAGAGCTGAAGGAAGATACTGGTTGTTCATTTTGTATTGAATCTTGTCTTTAAAAAAAGCACCAGTTAAATCAATGTCAATTACATTAAAACATGCAAGTTTCAGGACTAATCACTTTCTCTCAACCTCCTTCATTTTCCAGATACTTCAGGGAGAGCTCCATTGATTACCTGTCCCCCTCCGCAGCAAATACTGACTGAGATCAAGGCCAGGAATGGGAGGGAAATGCCTCTTCCATGGCTGAGCTGGAGACAGAGGCAGTGAGCCCTGGGAGCAACACCATCGCTTGCCACCACTTTCCAGCCCTAATCCATTTGGGGGAGTGTCAAATTGTGTCTCTCCTCTCCAAAGGCTCCCTAACATGTCCCAGCTCCCTTCTAAACCATGGCTAAATGACTGATAAAAGATGCCACAGGGTAAGTTAGAAGGGGTATGGAAAGATCATTCTCTTGATCTTCACTTCCCAAAATGACTGGCTATGGGAAAATGTTGTCCTGCTTACAGCACAGATGCTGCCCCCTGCCAGCACCGAGAGCCTCAGCAAAGCCCTCTCCTCCCTGCCCAGCAGTGCTGCTCTCCTACCATTCTGGATCTTGGTCCTGAGGACTCACTGGCATCACATCTCCAGGACCGTTATCGAGATACTCTGGCTTCGCTCCACTGTGTCTTATTATATAGAACAAAGTCATTAATCAACCATGTGCCCCCCTCTCCCCTGCTGCTGCAGACAGTGAATGTGATCATCTACGAGCTTTGCTGCTATCTGTCTTTCAGTGCACGCCTTCGTGGATCTGAGCAGAGGATTTGATTATAGCCGTGGTACCGATCATATGCTGTGTTGGATTCTTTCAGCTGCCACTGAACTCACTGTCTCAGATGTGAGGGTCGTTCAGTAAGCTTGTGGACACACAGGGCTGACCACACAACACTAATTTTACACTTTGAGTTTAAAATGAGGCTAGAAGAATTAGACTAAAAAGAATGTAATTTTGTATTAAACACCATTATTAGCTTTGCTATCCCAATCAAAACAGTTCCTTCCATATCACTCAGTAATGATGAATTAATTCCAAATCACAAACGGAGCTATTGGAAAAAGAAGCAGACAACAGCATTAAGGCTTAACCAGTAAACAGACTGGTGTTTAGGTCTACCTTTTAAGGACAGGAGGCCAAACTAAAATACGTGTCCTATTACAGGTATATTTATAGGCCACGTCAAAGCAGCTGTGACTGCAAATCACACCATGTAAACAAGACAGCACATTGCTTTCCCAGTTACGGGATCAATACAACTAAAAGCAATGCCTATAACATGCACTTAGGAGAGCAAAAGCATTTTTTCATGCAAATACCAGACTTGTTTTCCTTAAAAACAACCCATAACGGCTGCAAGCAAATGCCTCGGCAGGATTTTGTCGCATTTACAGCTGCAGAGATGGTTCAGTTTTTAAGCAGAGCAGTTTTTAAGATCGCTCTTGCCTCTAGCTAAGAAGTCATCGAGACGTTTACCTGCAAATGCTGCATCGGTATTTAAGGGCTGAAAATTTATATTCTATATGTTGCCTGACTTACCTTTTGATCTCCCTATAAGACTCAAGGTAAGTTGATAAAGGGC
>JAAGNO010022937.1:42519-53778 GCA_033439905.1 Ceryle rudis | reverse complement strand
AGGAGAGCGGAGCTCTTTGTTGAGCAGGGGTTTGTGATGTCACAGGTGGATGAGCTGGAGGTGGGAGGAGAGCGGAGGCCTGTGTTGAGCAGGGCTTTGTGGGGTCACGGGGGGAAGGGCGGGAGGCTGGAGGGGCGGGCTCCTGGGCTCGCGCTGACACCTGCCGGCCGCGGCGGGCAGCGCCGCGAGGCCCCTCGCCCAGGCCCGGGCGACCCTCCCGCCGGCTGCCCGAAGGTAGAGCAGCGTGTGCGAAGGCAGCGATGCAGTGCGCGGATGCTGAATCACGAAATGGGTCCTATGGCTAGGAAAGCAGTGCGCCCTGTTGCCCTGCAGCCTGCATAGGTGACTCATGTTTGGGGCGGGTGTGTTAGAGAACTTCGCCGGACTTGGAGAAGGCCCGGAGAGGATATTTCCAACACTCCGAATGCGTGCAAATACATCTTGAGAACCCTTGTCACTGAGGTCAGACCTTCTCCCTTGTCAGTGATGTTTCTGTTCCCTGATTGAATCCCACTTGATAAAGTGGCCTAGGGTAGCACACAGGTACAACAAGGAGGGGAGGGAAGGGGGAGCTAATGGGTTTTTTTTTGATGTAAAAATAAACAGAGTGATCCAGACCTTTATACTCTGCCTCCTTCCCAAATTTTTCACTTGTCAGTTTCAGAAATACTGAATTTGAATGGCATGCTGTGGCAAATAGGACTTTTGCTGGCCTGTTTTCATGGGAACCATTTCACAACAAAAAGCCTTCATTGATTCATTTCTTAGGTTTGCAACAAATGACACCTTTGTGACATTTTCCTATCTATATGTGGAGATAGAGGTCACACATATGTCTCCCTCCATCTATACGCATACTCATATATATATATAATTACATAAAGCCATCCCTTTTGCTCAGCCATGCAAGGACAACAGCTTGATTGTTGGCACGACTTCTTGGCCCTGATACTGAAAGTGCACTCGTTTCTGCCAAATTAAAATACATATCCTGAATTAAATGTTTGTATTATGAAGTCTGCAAATGAAAACATCAATACACTGCTCATACGGCTTCAGATATGGGAACTTAATCTGGTTACATGTTGTTTTAACACAGGAGAAAGTCCCTCTGAATTTTAACTAGGGCAAGTTAACATAATTTAACTGAAAATATTAATGCTCTCCAGGCCCAGACTTGGGTGGAGTAGGGAGAAAAAAAGCAGAGAAGGGGAGGGAGAGGGAAGTAAAAGGCCGCAGCCTCTGCACAGTGGGATTGCTGGTGTGGCATTTGCTAGAGTTGCCAGGTTGCCATCTGGTCTGCTAAAAAAAATGGCCATCTCCTGAAACACTGACTCTGCATGTGCGGCTCTACTGCGCATGCACAATGGCTTGGGTGAGTCTAGGATGTGTCAGAGCTACTATGCATGTGCAAATTGATTTGAGCTGAGCAGGCTGTGGGCTCAGATCAACTGCTACGTGTGCGGGGAAAAACTGTCACATCCCACAGCCGAAATGCATTCAGTGAAATCACTGGATTCGCTCGGCCGCCCATGGTTCATCCGGTCCTCCCATGTAAACATTGTTTAATACCTTTAGATCACCTGTAAGTGATCGAGCTTTGGGCTTTGTTTCTTAGGCAAAGCAGATGTGTGGGTTTAACTTTTTTTTTTCCTCCATTATTTTTTTCTATCAACTCTACGTAGCTATCACAATATAAAATCTGAGTGGAGACAGGATGAAATTAGCTTTGGTGTGGCATAGTCTAGGACAAGAGCATGCTAAGGGACTTACGTCTAGTAGTTACACTACTGTGCAATGTCTCGTTACCTGTCCAAACAAAGCTGGGCAGGGCTGTCCTGGGAACTGCCGCAGCCATTGCTGTGGCAATCAGAGGTGTGAAGGGCTATGTAGGACTGAGAGAGGCTTGCGAGCAGGAACCCAGAGCTGAGGTGGAATTGTAGGAGATTGTGTTTGCTAGTATTATTTGTCACTCAGTGAAGGCAGGGGGACAAGCTAGGAGAAATCGTGTCACCCAACAGAAATGCGGGGTAGGAGTGCTTTGTTGATTCAGGATGTTTGAACAGCTCTGTCAGGAACATTTTTACATTTATACCTGGCCCACATTAGCCACCTATTATAAATTATCTCTGTTTGGAAAACACACATTTTTACGGCAAAGATGTAATATGAAATGAACAGGCCCTTGGCTTTACTGAATGTTAAGAATCTTCCAGTTAATTGTAAACTAACTCAGGTGAACTGAAAAACAATTTTTTTTTTTTTTTTATCATTGAAGAGCAGGCAGCCTTGAAACTTTCAACTGGATTTTTACTTTCTAACCTTCCTTAAAGAAAACACTGCTGTGTTTATGGAATTGTTTCTGTAGTCCAAGTGAGACCTTTGCAGTACTGATTAAACAAGGCACGGTTTTAACTTCAAAGCATCTTAAGTTGTCCCAGTGTGTTTAATGACAAAGAGTGATAGTTTCATAATAGAACAAGTTGAAGATGGGATGCTGTCTTAAATCATTTAGTTGAGGAAAATGATCCTCTTATAGAAATGATTACAGGGAAATGACAATCGGTATCTAAATACCATTGTACTTTTATACAACTGAAGCAGTGTATGTAATAGAAATAATGAGAAAATTATTCCAGATTCTATCAAGAACAGGTTCCAGATACTTTCTCTTTTATTACATTAGTTCAGAGCTCTGCCAGCTTAACGATTGTTCACTACATGAAACAAAAAGTGTAATTTTTGTTCTCTTCACACACGTGTTTCCATTGCAGAAAAGATCACCATGTTATCGCATAGGCTTCAGTTAGGATATGTCAGCAACATGCTGACATTTTAAATGCTCGGTATATTGAACCACTTTGTCTTTAACCTGTGCTAAATTGATAACTGACTGTAGTGAACATCTGCTTACTTCAGTGTGCTACTCTGAAAAATAGGGAGATTTTGTTGCCGGTGCGCATCCCATTTGGCTGTCCCTGCCGCAGGAGTAGCCAGACGCAGGAACATGGTGCAGTGGGCAGTTGAGGGCAGTAACCCCATCAGCTGCCCATGGTAGTTTTTTACATCTCTGTTCATAGTCACCCAAGTAGTTGAGAAATAGCTAAATAGCTGGAGTTTTTTAGTATTAAAAAAAAAAAAACCCAACCAAAAAAACCCCAAACCACCAAAAAACCAAAAAAACCAGCCCCAAGAAAATTTAAAAGCATTCTAGACAAAGCCTAAATCAAGTGGCAATTCAGGATTACATCATACAAATACGTGACTCCTGGTTTATTTGTACTAAACTTGGCTGGACTGAAAAAAAAGTTAACATATGCTAATTGTCATATGCTAATGAATGTGTTGTAGAAGTCTAGTTTTAAACTTGAAATGTTTGTTTCTTCTTTTCATCAGTTTTGCTTACTTGTCATCTTGTAGATCTGTCTAACTTTAGGCAACAGCAGAGCCTGATAGTGGGTACTACATATCCTTGAGCGGTGGTGACTTTCCCAGCAGTTTGTTGAGATGCTTATCGCTGCAGATGGTGGGAGATAATCCTCATTGCCATGCCAGCAGCATTCCCAGACAGCTGGAGAATTCCAGCCATCAGGTGCTCCAGAGCAATGGACAGATAGTGTAGGGTCCAGTCCCCCTAAAACCCATCTAACTGCTTGCTCTCTTTGGAGGCACTGTTGTTCACAATCTAAGAAGCAAAAAAATATTTTGTTCTCCTTCTTGTTTTCTCGCCTGTTCCCCACCACGAAATAGCCCGATTCACATTGTACAACAGCTGCTCCCCACACAGACTACTCTAGAGTTTGTATGAACATGGGCTAATACACTCCAGGCTCCGCATCCCCTGCCTGCTTTAACTTGATTAGATTAGTATGTGTTAAAGGCAGCCTTGCCCACGCTGTAATATGTGTGCTCACCTCACACCTTTACACCTTGCTCTCCCCAAAGCCTGAGGCCTTTTCATCATATTAAGCTACTTAGAGTGGGCTAATGTGACCGAGAAACACACTTTTTTTATCCATTAAGACGAGGCCAAAAATGTTAAGTGCTCAAGATGTAAGCCCCTAGGGCTTGTCTATATATCGAGTTATTACACGTGGAGGCTTTTATCTTCATAAGAAAATATTCTTTTTTGTGCACGCCAAAGTGTGAATTTAAAATAGTGGTTATAGTATAACCCTCACGCAGAGTCATTCATTCTGGCATCTTCTGGCTTTTTTGGGTTTGGTTTTTGTTTTTTTTTTTTGATTAACTTCTTTAATTCATTTAAATGAAATCAGAAAAGGTACTTACATTGGAGTGAGTTTGTCCACATGAGGAATTAGGCTTGCCTGACTGATAGTATTATTATTAATAATACCTTCCTATGCGGAGGAGCTTTGGTCTGTTAGGAATGTTAATTTTGCACATTTGCACTTAACGCGACCGTCACTTGTTTACATTTGAATCTTGTTATTTTGACAAGTGGTAGCTGATGCACTGTACTGAAATTAAGTTATTCCATACCAAAGCCATGGTCTTGGGGATGCTAAATTAAGCAGATGAGTAACTAAATGCATGAATAGTTTCTCCGAAGACAAGTACCTCCTGAATAAAGTTTGTTCTGCACTTAAGCATTTGCAGAAATGCTTAAATTCTTCCTAAACTAGCAATCTGTAGTTTGTTCTTATAAGGAACGATGGACTGCTCTATGTTGTATTTTGTTAGCATCCACGTGAAGTCACATAAAGCACCCACAAATTACTTAGGAACTTCAGTTCTGTTCTTTGTGACTTGCCTAATTTGTTGCAATTCCTGTCTTGTTTAAGACTATGAAACTAGTTTCATAAACTTTAACAGCCTGTAGTTTAGTTTTGACATATATGTGGTGGTGGGCAGCAGAGAAATAAAATAATCTTTTGTGACATTGTGTCAGTCGCCTGATATTTTTTATCAGAAAGGTAGCATGCTAATAGTTTGAGTAAAATCAGATTAATATCTGAAAGCAGTACATGCTAAATGCTGGCTGCTCTGCCGATACATGCAAGCCAGGAAAAAAACCACAGACAGCAGCAAACACACAGGGCAGTAGCTGGGCACTTTGCGTGCACCTCTGGGGAGAGACAATAGACTGGTGTGAAGTTAAGACTTTATCGTGCAGAAAGTTAAACAAATGTTTGCTGTTTGCAGGAGTGGTGCATTACACTCCAATTACTTAACAGAAATAATAGAAACCTGGCCATGAAGCAGGCGAAGGGATTTGTTTGTGCACATTCAATCACACATTTTTTGGAGTAGGATTATGTGTTTATTCTGTCTTTTGTACAGCACTTAGTGCACAGGGGTCCTAGTTCCATTTATGAGATCTTGGATGCTATGATAATAGGAGTTTAAATACTATTAGTAGAAATAACCTTGTCATATATTGCCGGTTTTGTAAGGAAATATCTGTCCCAGGCAGGATGGTCTCACTTGTAATGGAGGTGTTACAATGTGGGAGAAGCAGGTGCCTTGCTTGGGTTGTAGTCAGGTAAACATAAGGAGCCCAATCCTGATTTCAGCTGTTTACTTCAATAAAACTACATCTCTGAGTAAGAAGGGCAGATTTGGCCTCTGGTTTTTGAAGTTAATTGCAGACAATTAATGGAGATGTGTCACCTACATGAGGTCCTGCCAGAATTCCGTCCTTTACTTCTTTAGCAACAATGTTTTAAACCAATTAGCTACATAACCCATATGGAAACAATAGTAGAGCCTCCACAGTCAAGACTATACTGAGATTCTAAATTCATATATAATAAAGGCCGTGTATGTGTTTTCTGACTGAGAACAATGGTATATTTCAGCCTCAAGCAAAACTTTTCTCCAAGCCATAGCCCCTCAACAAAAACACACTTTTTAATGGAAGTCCTGACACCACCTTAATTACAGTGCAGCAACATTACCAGCGTAATCCCATTTCATCCTTGGGCAAGGAGAGCGTCCCTGGGGGCCTGGCTGCCTTTCTTTGCTGGTGTCCAGTTTTGCAGAAACGGCCTTTTGCCCAGTGAATTTTTTTTTATTTAAGCTCGACTGTGCTGTGGGGGAAGATGCATGGGAAGCTGCTAGTGCTCATCTCCCCACGCTCCCTGCAGCCCTGGGCCCGGAGGATCAAACAGCACCCGGAGATGCCCACACTGCAGCCAGCTTCTTGGCATCCCCACAGCCCCTCCGCCTGTCTCCCACAGGAGCCCAGCGGGAGCTAGAAGTTCAAGTTCAGTCCCTTTGTACCGCATGGGTTTCACCCTGACTCTTTCCAGCAGCCCCCAAGCTGGCTGCTGTGTAGGTGCCACTTCCCAGAGACGATGCCCTTTGTTGCCGGCGTGCCACACTTCAGAGAAGTCCTTCCTTTGGATCCAGTAATGCAGGGGGAGCAGCTCTCCCAGTGGCAGTAATGTGCTCATTTGAAGTGGCCTTGCAGCATCTTCAGGCTTTCGTGGTGTTTGGATGGGTAACTAAGATGTGATTAGTTTCTCGCTACCATTTTGATTCAGCAAGTAGATTTTGTATGTGGACTGTGATATTGACAGGACAAATTTGCAAGGCTGTTTGAAGCTGGGATCATTTCCTACCAGAAATATGGAGAGATATGTACGTACGTGCATAAACACAAGGGTGTACTTGTGGTTCTTAACATTTCTTCTCCTGCCTTCTTAAATCAGAGTAATAAATGTGAACGATCAAAAGAGCTAGAATAATCATCTCTCCTTACATACATACTTGATCTGAAAATCCTAATTAAGGCTAGAGCGAAATTAAACATAACATTTCTAGTTCTCTCTACAACACTGTCAAGTACAATACAGTCTTCTTTTATGGAACTCCTACAATTCTTATGTACAGAGTAAAATCATGCAGCTGAGATGCTTTCCCTAAAAACAAGCAAAAGCACTCTATCTGCCGGGAGGGCATTTCTGTTACCCTGTTCCTTTCTATTTAGGTTCTCATATGGTGTTAATCACCATGGTATCTTACAGCTTTATAAAAATATAGTGCACCATATGTGAAAAATCATTAATATTAAGAATGAAGATACTGGATAAAAATATTTTTCACAAATCTAAAGCAGAAGACGTGCAGTTAATGGACATACCTAGACAAGCAGCCTGAGTGAAAGGAGCACGTGTATGAAGACAAGAGGTGGGGTCAAAATCATTCCTTAGGTGATAACATTGCATCCAGTCAGTGTACGTGAGTGTGAACAGCAAACGCGCTCCTTTCTTCCCTAAGCCGTGCTGCAGCACACCAAAGCAGGACTGTCTGCAAGCCCTGTCCTGCTCCCTAGTTTGCACTGCAGAACAGTGCTCAAGGTCATCAGTCAAAAGAAGATAATTTGCTAATAAATGCAAAGTAAGCGTGTGCATTTATTGTTAAATAAGTGCACATATAATTATGATCGGGCATAAAGCAAACCGAGGGACTGTATTTCCCCTGGGAAGAACGCACAAGGGTGGTCATAAGTTATACCCCCAGTTGATAATCTCTGTTGCATATTTTCTCATGTTTTCCATTTCCCACTTAGTTTCAGCCAGATCTGGTTTTTATTTATATTGTGTCAACGCATAAATAATTTTCTCTGTTGTATCCCTCACTACTAAATTCTTTTTCTTGATGGAATAGCAAAAGTAATTATATTTATAAATGGAATGCCTGTTTTGCCTAAGTACCACATATAATTCCCTTCTCTAAGAGGGATTTTTATAATTCCTCCAAAAATGTCTTGGCAAGGACCAACCCACCAGTTGGTAGTGTGGATCCAGCCTTTAGGGACAGAACTCAGAATTCTGATCCCTTTGGCCAACAAGCAGGAGGGCACCGCAGAGAAAAATGCTCTAGTTTGTTTGAGAGAATGGTGCTGATGTTAAGTATATGCACTTATTAAGCACCCCAGAAAGTGAATTCACAGAGAGTTGCTTCCCACCTGTGGATTTTGCTATTCAGCACAGAATTATTTTGGCAACCGGAGCATTCTTCATTGTGGATGGCTGTGGGAAGATATTAATCCTGCTCTTCAAGTAAGATACACTCACTGATCAGGTAGACCTGCTCCATCTCTACTGTATCATCCTGTGAAAGGAAAACAAATCCCAAGTGAAAGGATGGGTAATTCTGAGTCCTTCTTATCCCCTTTCTACCTTCTTTTTCAGCTGCTTTCCACAGACAAATTCAGCTGTCCCTTGCTCAGTAGTAGAGCAGAGGGAGATCTGTTGTGAGCTCTGCATTAAGGGAACTTCAGTTTTTCATCTCTGAGCACTCCTTAAGAAAATCTCAATCTAAATCATTGTATGGGGATGGTGGATCCTAGCCACAAACAGTTCACAGCTTGCTCACTGGCCTCCTGGAACTGATCTGCATTACAGGAGGAGAAAATAATGATTTTCTTGCTGGCTTCTGCTGTCTATATGTGCCTCTGTATTCTTTTATTATAGTTTGTCTAGTATTTGCTTTGATTGAAGGTTATTCAAGGGTACCTACAAAGCAGTGACATTCCATTCCTACAGACCTGGCAAGCTTGAGGAAGGTTGTTTTGGAGCATTCGAAACCCATGCCCCATGTGGTTTGGGAGCTGCAGATGTCAGGGTCTGTGTGGAAGAGACATGGCTGATGCAAGCCAAGAGATCCTTGGCCGCAGTGAAAAGAGTTCCTAAGCATCTGGAGTCCCAAAGGGTTTGGTAAAGGACCCTGCAGTGTGACGAGCATTCCCATGGGCACCAGTTCCTCAGCTGCTGGAGCTTCCACTACCCAGTTTTCACTGAAAGTATGGTATGATCAGCAGAAGCAAACATGTACTGCTTCTGAAGCTCAGCAGCTCCCAGTCTGGTATCTTTAACATAAATCAGTTTAAACTAGCAAGGAAGTTTAATAGTCACATCAGTGATTCGGCAACTAGCACACATTTGCATCTGCCATCTGCAGGACGGGGTCCTCCCCTAGAAAGGCAGGATGTCACATCTTCAGCCACTGCAATGAAATCCATAAGGGTAGTGAGCGTGAGTCCCAGGAGTGCCCGTGCTGCAGTGGCCTAGTTTATGCAGATGCTTTGAACAAGCTAGCTCATGTGTCTCTAACAGCGCCGTTCCAGCGGTGTCAGCCACGGAATCCATCAAACTGGGTATGCTGCTGGGTGCTTAGCCCTGCCACTCTGTGGCTCTATTGCTGTCCTCTTAGTAAGTCTGACTTAGCTCCTTTAAAGCTCTGGCTACATGAGCTGCAGCCTCTGAAGTACAGAGAAACCCAAGTCCATTTGCCACTTCACTGTGTTTAATCAGAGGTCTCTCAGAAGTTTTAGACTGTAGTTTTTCCTTTTCCCTGTGTACACTTAGTAAGGCTTCATGCTTATTTAAGATCTAACTTTATGAGCAGTTTTCCTTTATCTCAGTATACACAGTACAAATTTGGTCTGTTCCCTCAGCTTTTGCATTTAGCTGGTTTGACTGATCTAGCACTGCTGATTTACCAGTATAATTTAGCTTGTCTGAAAAGAAGGAAGGCTGATGTTGGCTGAAATAGAATTCTGGGATGCCTATGGAATTTTATTGCCCTAGATTTTTGGATTGCTATTTATTTTTAAAAATAGGCAGAAGTCTGACTTTATATTTTCAGGAATTGCCTACATTATGTCAGTGTTGCTAATTGAGTCAAGTCATTGTGGTTAGCCAATCTTGTTTTCTGTCTCTGTGGTAAGATTTTCAATCCAGAAGGCTAACCTCAATGCTCCCCCAAGAAAGCAGGCAGGGATGACAATGCATTTCCTGCTCTGACCTCCCTAGTAGGCTTTTATAGAAAGATGGAATCTATCAAATTAGCCTGAGTGCCACATCACCTGCATGAGAATGGAAGGGTCGAACCCTGCTCCTGTAGCAATATGTGGAACAAAAAGGGAGCGAAGCATATTTTTTAAAACCAGTTTCTCATCAAAAATTGTTTTTCTACTAAATTCAGACCATGAACTGTAAAATTCTCTCATGCTTGTGAGTTACACATGGATATGTATCACATCAGAGCAAACCCGAGGTTATTTGGAGTTCTGAGTTCTGCATTTCTGCACGGCAAGATTGTGCATATGTACCAGTCTTGAATTTCCTGTGTTTGTAACGTTTAGGGAGGGATAATTATAATATTCTGATTTCTTTACATAACTCCAGCTTAACATAATTTCTTTGGGGAAAATTCCTTGTTCAATACACACCGTCAATACAGGGAGAAGAGAAAGAAAGTTTAAGGGAGATCCTCCCCTGCATTAACTTTTGCCTTCATCTCTCTTCCTAGTGCTGATACCAGTTCAGAGTGCAGAGTTACAATTTCATGTGAGCAGTGCCAATATCATGGCTGAAAGTCTGGGCAAAAGTGCACCTTGTAGAGGGCTGGGCAGTCCTGCTGCCTTCACACTGAGCGTGGAGCCCAAGCTCAGTGATGCAGCATGACAAATAGGTCTGCTCTGGCTGGGGTGGCATTGGGCTGAATCACTTGTGCTGTGACAAGGGCCACGTCGCAGACCCTGAGCACCTCCTCTCAGTTCACACAGGGGTTGTGTCTCTCCTTCCAATTAGCAACATAATCATCCATGAACATGAACTGAAGAACTTGGTCCCACCCAGATGGGACTGAAGCCTGTTTAATGAGTGGAAGATATATAATATCAGCATTACATCATTTAAAAAACTTTGGCTTGTCACCAAGAAATTCACTTCCATGCTCTGCTTGTATTACTGGAGCTGTGCAAAGCAGCTGAAGCGAACTGGCCTTTTGGACCAGGCTTAACTGCTACTTTAAATCACTGGGTTATCATGATAGAGCAGGAGTCTTCATTGTGCCAGAGCTCCCTCCGATCTGGCCACTGCGCAGCCCTGGCATTTTTCAGATCGGTGACAGATCAGACCAGTGATATCAGGTGGGCGACCAAGAAACCTACCACGGTTGAATGGACTGGTGAGTACACAGTTCCCTCTAACTGGAGGATTTCAGATGACAAAAGCATGGTTTGGAAACCTAAAAAATCTGAATAGTGAAGGGACAGCTGGCCACTTTGTCACCACTGCCACTTTGACATTACTTAAGACTGACCTGAATTCTTCATCTGGCCAGTCTGTTGATCTATAATCGTAGTGGTCCATTAATTACTTGGCTTAATTTCAGCTAATTTATTCTAGTGAAAGAATTAACTATATGTAGATTTGTAAGTTTCCATGTTACTCTTCACTGAGATAATATTGAGGCATAAAAGATGTAGCAAGCAATGCCTTA
>JAAGNO010022937.1:0-40316 GCA_033439905.1 Ceryle rudis | reverse complement strand
ACTCCATGCGGTACAGCTCTGTGCAGATAAAGCTGCGTTCAGGGCATTGATTTGACTTTGAAACTCCACAACAGACAAATGCTAGAATTGCCATCCTGTGAGTCTGTCGCCTCTTCTGCCTCACTAAGCATTAATTGCTGTGGTCTCAACACTCTGTTCTGCCCTTTTCTTCTCTTTCCTCCTCCCAACTCCCCACTGTCACTCCCAATGGCTGGGGAGTCTTCCCAGTAAAGCGATCCAGTTCATCTCCTAATAAAGGGCCATCAGCCAACATATTCTGGGCCTAAATTCATCTCATAAATATTGGTCCAGGCTTAAATTAATGCAGTCCCTCAGTTAATGCACTAGATTTCAATGGAATTACATGGGGAATTAATTTTTCTCTGTCTGTAGTCTGAAAAACAATAAAACAGGGACATGCTTAGAATCTACGGCTTGGCTTTCCAAACTGGTTGAAGGACTGGTTCTCGCACGTTGCCCATTAATGTAGACTGTAGCAAGATACTGCTGATGTGCACGTCTCTTTTGTACAAACACATAACCCATTGGGCGTTACCGATAAAGAGCGAAGCACCTCTAGCTCGCAATGCCATCGCAAGTCAGCCTGTAGACCTGGCTGGAGATTTGTTACGTGTAGTGGCAGGTATTTTAGTATGTGCCTCTCATTTCTGCTGCGTGTGACGGCACCTGGTTTTGTGTGTTGATCTCTTCGGATAATAACAAGAGTTAGCATTTATGGAGCACTTTGCAAAGAAGTGTACCAGCAGCAGCTGCAGGAATTAAGGTGACAAGGTCCAGCAGAGTGTATGCAGTTGGTGCTGGCACATGTAGTGTTTTGTTAACTCTGTGCCTTGTGACTTGCTCTAGTACCTCAGCGAAAAGCCGAATATCAGGATTTTCTAGTACAACAGGATGGGAAGACACACAAATAAAGGACTCGTGATGAACTTTTCAGCTAAAACTTCATTCCCTTTTCTTTTTTTTTTTTTTTTTTCTTTATTCCATTCATTCCTCCTCCCATTCTTTCTGTCTGCATATTACACACTCTTCTTGTTAACTATTTTTTTTCTCTCTGTGCCTTTTCCTTCCCAGGTGAAACATCCCTCTTTTTCCCATTCATTGCCCTTAGTAGATTCTCTCCATATACTTCATAATTTCTCTCCCTCACTTCTTCCACTCCTCCCAACATGTTGGGCAGGAGTGCTTGAAGCAGTGGATTCTGAAAGAGCAAAGCATTCTCTAGAGTGGTGCTGCTCTCACCAGAGCAACACTACAGATCATTATCTTTCTCTTTCTGCTAATGGAGAAACAGAAAATGCGTGAAGTCAGTTGATAATAGTAAATGTAATAGATGAAAGTCCTTCTGCTGCAAGAGCTATCATAAATATAAGGTACCTACAGGTATTTGATTTGAGTGAAGTCTTCCTTGACTCTTAATACTCTCATTCCTACCTGTGTATATCTGATGGATGTTTGTAGGAATGCACTGAAAATTTATATTTTTTCTTTAATCTTTTCCAGAATGGGCAGCACACAAACCAGAATCATTTGCATGCTGATTGCTACTATGATAAAACTGAATCTGCCCAAGAGCCTCTTGCTGACTCTTCATGGATCGGTTAGGTCTGTTCTCAAAGTGAAAAGGGTTTGAGCTCAGCTCTACCATTTCAAATTATTTTCTAACTGAAAAATCTAACTCTGAAAATAGAAGAAAAATAAGAATACAATAGTCAGGATCCCCTATAATATCTTCCTAGAGGAGTCCAATGATACTTGCCATTGGTCTCAGTGGAGCTTTCACACATCCTTGAAAGGAATTCATTAGGCTGGAAAAGCTGGCTAGAAACCAGTCTTCCTATAATGTCTTCCATAATTTGCTTCAAGGGACACATTTATAGTCACTCAGCCTTTTTTATAGATCTTGTGCAAGATGAAGGGCTGGGTCACAATTGCAAGACTTTAATGAATAGATGTTTGTTGCATGCCACAACCCAAATAATTTTTCAAGCATCTCAGCACAGTGCAGTCTTTTCAGTATGGACTTTCCCCAGGATGTCCAACAGGCTGATAGCTGCAGCCTCTGGAATCGCAGTGATGTAGTGACTGTGTGTGTTCCAGGTGCTCCTTCTTTCCATGCCGACCCATTCAGATGCAGAAAGAAAACATCCAGCAACTGCCATTTATACTCTTGATTTTTTCCAAGGACTTGAAGATTTCAGCTATTTCTTTTTATTCTTATACACATCTCCTACGGGCTTGTGTGGAGACATATTACAATAGAAAGGGTCCTCAAAGAGGAGACATGCTTTGAACAAAGAAAGACAATATATCACTGAAACTTCGAATATCTATCAGACGTAGCCAGATCTCAGGATAACTTCACTTTTCTGACTAGCGCCAAGATCTTCTTCATGTAGTCTGTTTCATTTAGGAGAATTGTCCGTCATTCCCATTCCATCAGATGCTGCTATTAGAACATAATGGTTAGAGAGAAAGGAAAAAACAACAACAAATTTTTGGGGGTGTGAAGCTCATGGGAATTTTAAATTAGGGAAGTAGATTTGGCTGCCAACCTTTGACTATCAAATACAAATCCAGCCAGAAACTTTTTATCTGAAAGCCCAACTTCACATCTATCTCCCTTCCTAATTCTCCTTATCTTTCTGAGAAAACTGGGCACATTGGCACGGGACCTTTTTGCTGGACATTTTCCACCTGGTCACAAACATTGGAAGTTATGTTTTAGCATGGTAAGTCAAGTAGCTATTGCTCAAAGAAACACTGAATGCATTTATATATTGCAACAGAAGCAGCTTTGAGTTGCTACGTTGGTATACAAAGGATCAGACAGTAAACTTTCTATTAGCAGACAGGAATTTCTTTTGAAAATGATTCTTTTTTTTTGACATCTCTACACGTGGGCTGAAGGACGCTGGTACAGTTCTCTTTCTATCAAAATAGGTTATAATGTGTGACTGTGTTCTAGAAAAGTGTTACCTTTTTAGCAGGTTTATATATATTTTTTTTTAACGTCAGAACACCACAAAGCTTTCAAGCAATAGCTGCTGGCCAAAATTACATTAGGAAGTGCACATTATGCTCCATTTCCCTCAAGGAAAGGGAGGTAAACACAAGCAATCTGGACTTGGGAAGGCCAGAGCAGAGGTAAGGAGGCAGTCAGCTCCCCAGCATCTTGGCTTTTACTGTACTTTTCCTAGATCTCTGCTGGACAGATACGTGGCAGTTTCAAAGAAAGATAACAGGAATCCTGAAATGATCAGAGCCCTTTGCTTTCATGCCTGTCTCCATATTTAAGAAAAGTTTGTCTGTTATTCAAGAGCTGGTCCTCAGTGTTCCAGGGCAGGCCTGTTAGGCTCTGAGCAGACAAACACAAGCTTCGTCTGCCCATGCCTTCTCAGCAGGCCTATTAGCTTGGGCAGCGAGCCATGCTAATATAGCTCTGTGGCTCTAGACAGGGGCTGGCACAAGTCTGGTTGGCTTGGAGTACAGGCTGGGTGAGCTCACATCTGTCTGCACCTGCCTGTGCTGACAGAGTTAAAAATCAGAGGGGGAAAAAGAAACAGGAAGAAAACTAAACAAGCGCCTCTGAATCCACCTTGCTTTAGCGGCTGCAGTGCTTGAAGTCGGGGGATGCTGGGGTGCAGCCACACACACAGCAAGAGCTGCTGGGCTGGATCTTGCCTCTGCCAGTGAGAGACAGGCTCTGGAGCCTGCTTGTTCCACATTGCTCACAGGAACTCAGCAGGAACAACAGCTCTTGCTGAGTTTCTGCAGGCAGCCCATACACCCATTTCTTCCCAAAATGGCAATACAAAAGTAGCAATACAAAATACCGAGGAAGGGCTATTGTATTCTGCTGAATACCAGCCACTCTGAGGAACGGGCAACGCAACGTGATTGTTGCATCCTGAAGGAGAGACAGAAATGGCATCCACAGAGGGGGAAACAATTTATGGCGAATTAACATTGCTGACACCTGGGACATAGGGCTGGTTCCTTCAGTCTGCAGGGAAAAGCAGTGCACTGTGAAGCTCAGTGGCATTTTGAAACACTTGTAAAATCTGTGCAGCACAACCTGAAACTCTTATTATCCAGTTAGTCACAGTGCTGCTAATTGCGAGTAACCTTATAGCAGGAAAGTTGGACGAAGCAGCTGTGCTCAGGAAAAAAGACCACCTCATTTAGGTCCCCATTAGTCACCGCAGCAGCTGAAATTACGTGACTTGACTCCAGCAGGACAAGCCAGGTCACCTAGGTTAGACATTCAGGCTTCATATGCAGAGAGTGAGTCAAACAGCCGATCTGCTTTCCCAGGTGAAGGAGGTGGTGGGACGTAGCCAGTGCTAAATCCCGCGTGTGCGTTCGCTCTCCTCCCATGAATCTCCAAGCCCTCGCCTCAGGGCTGCCCATGTGAACTGCTGTCCTTTGGGCTCTTGGCCCTGGAGGAACCTCTTCTGGTGGGGGCCAAACTGAGCCAGGTTCACTCTTTTTTGAGAAACAAGCAGAGGCACTAGGCTGAGCAGAGCCTAAGTGCACTTTTCCTGCTTCCTGAGCATGTGTCCAAATTGCTGCGAAAAGCAGGGGGAGAGATTTCACCTTCATCACTGTGTTGCTGTTAGCGTTTGTCAGCATCTTCTCAGTATGCCCTTCCAGTGATCTTTCAAGAGATTTGTAGGATTTGGCCTCAATCTAGGTTGCAGAAGAGCTTAGGTGGGAGACCAACCAGGCTTTCAAGCTGAGCAGAAGGGCCCCTTGGGGATTAAGCAGTGGTGGTGGTTAGGCAGTGCTCCCTTTGGCACCTCTGGAACTAAGGTGCCTAAATTCAGCCTAAAAGCGGAGGGTAAGGAGCAGGGATAACTCTTCTGAGTACCTTTCTAAAAAAGCAGTCAATACGTAAATTGCTTCTCCTGCCCATAGACAGCCTGCATTGTTTGGTTCCGTGGCAGAAGGAAGCAGGGTCAGGTGTTTCTTTTGTGCTCAGTGAAATGATATCTGTGTGCCCAAGAAGCTGGAAGGGATATCTGAGGTCACCGAGTTCAGCCCTTCACTACTGCAGACAAACATGATGTAATCCCTTTCATTACTTGAGCAAACTCCTATTCTAAAAGCAGTTAGTTCTGCTTGTTTTCCCTTTTTTTTTTTTTTTTTCCTCTCTCTCCACTTGATTTGTTCTCCCATCCTCCTGCAGCAAAGTTATGTCCAACTTTACTTTTTATTTTTGAGCCTGTGCTTATCTCAGGTCAGTTTTTTCCTATTATACTTTTATGTCTAGCCCTTGCCTCCACATTTTTTGTATTCCTGGTGAGTGGAAATGGAAGACGAAAAGAGTTCAATATCACTGTATTTGTGCATATTGTGCATACAAGCACTCAGCCCACTAGTGCTTGATTAGACAATTTTGAGATACAGGCAAATGCTAATTACATTGGTCACAATACATTTAACTGAACATCTGAAGTAGCCATTAAAAAGAAAACCCTTCTAGAGCAAGAAGAACTTTTATTCTATTAAACAATTTATAATTCACTCATATGGTTCTTGAAGATACTTATAGCTGAATTATAAAGTAGCTTACTTCACTTAGTGTCACTTTACATTTTACCAGTTGGAAGATCTGCAAAATGTTTCACAAGGCAGAGATAAGTCCCCTGGAATCTTCCAATTGCATCTGAAAAACTTGGGCTCCTTTGCTCTCCTGTAGTCTTAGCACATTCCAGCTACCAGCGATGTCCCAGTCAGCCAGAGCCCCCACCAGCAATCTGGCATCTTTTTGCTCTTCATCTCTGTCACATCAGACTTGAGAGATGATTTGAAGCCAGTTTTGTAGTGGAGGTAGAAGAGAAAAGCATAGGCTTGGGAGCAAAATGATGAGGGTAGAAAACTGTTCGCTAACTGCGTGCAGGTGACTGTGGTTAAAAGGAAGTGTGAACATTTGCTGGCTTGCCTAGCACAACAGAACACTTCGAGCAGCCTTCCCTTGTAATACATTCAAGGCAATTTTATTTTGAATTTCTTTCCAACTAAAAGTTTAAACTTGTTTTTTGATCAGTTTAACACATTGGTCCCTGGGACATTCTGCTCAATGCCTGGTAAGACTGCTTCTTCTTCCCGTCCATCTTCAAAGCTTGGCTCTCCCCCATCATCTATAAAACCTAAAGATTCGGATAGGTATAATCAACATATATTGATTTACAGTAATACAAGAGCAGCGGGAATTTGTATATATGCATAATCAGCACTGCATGCATCGATTGGCAATAACACAAAGCCAATTTGAATTTATATATACGCATAATCAGCATTGCATGTATTGATTCACAAGGATACAAAACTGATTTGCAGATATGTCTGTGCTCCTGAACTCCACCCGGCCATTTGGATGTCTCAGCTCAAAGAGAAGTCACCCCTGTAGGCCAATTCTATAAGTAGTTACATAGGTACAGCCACACCCTAGGTGCACTGACAGCCCCTGCAAAACCCTGTCCCTGCTGCAACGGTTTGGCTGTCGGTGCTGCAAGCCATGGAGTGTGGCTGCAACCTGGAGCAGGCTGCTGGGAAAGGAGGTGTGAGATGAGCTGGGAGAAGCCCCGCCGGGGGCTGACCCTTTTGCTCGGGAGCTGCCTTTGCTCCAGCCCTTGCCCTGGGTCCTTGTCTGAGCGATGACACAGTTACGTCTGAGCCTGGCCTCGTCCCTCACTGACCCCCGCTTTCCTGGCTTGATCTGGGGGCTGCCCCATCCCATGCCCAGGCTGGTGCTCCCTGACCCTGCACACAGGGCAGTCCACGTACATGAAGCCAAGAGATGTGCTCTCCTCGCCTGCGCCCGGGTGGAACACGGTGCCTGCTTTGGGCCCCGGGCAGCACAGGCCAATACTCCTCACATTCAGGATTAGCAGGTCTGGGCTCTGTTCCTGAGCAAGCACCTGAGTGCTGTGGTCATGTATCTTTCTATAAATTATTACTTCATTTCATCACTCGCAGCCTTTTTTCATCACCTCTTTTTCTTCAGAGTGATGACTGTTTGGGGATGGAAGGCTTTTTTCCTCTCTGGCTGGACCAAGGCCATTCAATGGAGTGAGCAGCAGGAGGTACTGAAAGAGAGATACTGTTAGCACTGTTGCCACGTACCCGAAGACTGATCTTTATGCAGCTGAGACTACAAGGGATATCCCTTAAAATAAAGGCCAGCTTATTACCCATCTTCTCCAACTCCTGTGGAACTAAATATCCTGAAGTTGAGAGAAGCTGCTTCACAAAGCTTCTTTATAGCTCTCAGTGTGCCTTCTTTGCTGGCTCCAGCTGCCCCTGCACTCTGTTTTTCCTCAGTCTTTTCTTCAATATTTTTTCCAGTTGACTTAGTTATTACAGTACATGGACCAGACTGAGGAAAATACACTGAAGGTTGGAGCTGGCAGAGCAGGGAGAGCTGCGAGGGAAGTGCTTTTGCCATCCAATGACATCATCTGTGCGTTAATTGGTCACATACCCGCGGATGGGAGGCACTGGCCAGCGTCCTTGGGCTTACTTCCGTGATACAGAACAGAGACGGTGCCTGTCTCCTGCCAGCCTCTTTCATTGCCAGCCTTCTGGCAAAGCTTAGGACATTTATAAAAACAGTACAGTACTTTATTTAGCCTCTAGTGAGAAAAAGTCACTTCACAGCTCCAGTTTAGGCACAAGGCACTAACAAGCAGATTAAAAAAAAAATCCCTTACATAAAAACATTTCAAATGAATACACGAAAGTTGATTTGTATTCCAGATGACCTCGCAAATCAGAAGATTGAGCTGTGCCTTTTATCTCCAGAGAAATGGCTTCAAATCCTGATTATCCCATAGAGGAAATTCCATTTAATGGTCTAATTTTGGTGGGCTGAAAAGCTGTTCGCTGCCTAGAACCACCATCTATTATGGCGTGATTGTCAGTCTGTGTTCAAGGCAGAACAAGAACTTCACCTCATCTCTACTCCTATTACTTCATCCTGCCATCAGCTCGCTCTACCTAACCCCCAACTTCCAAAGAGCCTGAGAAAACAGACAGGGTTTGCGGCATGAACAGAGTCACCACAACTGCGCCCAGGCAGAGCAGTGCACGCACGCCGTTACTGGGGCTGCGGTGGTGCCAAGAGGAGAATGGCAAGGTGGCAGAGGGGAGCCTGAGAAAACAACAAGGAAGCTGTTGGGAGGAAAGTTCCAATAGGAGATGGAAAGTAGACAAGAAGGGGAAAAATGGGGACTGAGGATGGACAGGGAAGGGATGCATGGCTAAGCAAAGGCTGGGATGCAGGTACAGCCAGAGCTGAGGGTAATAAACCAAAATGAGTACAACTGTCTAAATGGCAGAAGGAAACGTGAGATGTGGGAGGGAGGCTCTCGGGGTCACTTCCCTGAGTGGTCTCCCTGTGTCTGTTGGCCCTGGTTGTGTAGAAATGCCCTTTTTCCTCAGCTCCTGCTGTTCTGTGACAAGAGCATCTTAGCATTGCTGTTTTCCCAAGTCTTCGTTCCGCAGAGCACGAAACACTCTGTTCTGCAGAGGAGCAGAGGATTTGTGAGACTGTTCAGCAAGCCACTCAGGCCTCCATCACAGCTTTGCAGAAGCCACAGGTTAAGAAAATAAATGCTCATCTCCAGTCTAATCGGTACCATATTTCCAAGTTGTTCAGTTGTATTTGTCCTGCCAGAGTGAGAAGCCCCCATAGTATCCTGGTAGATGTTCTCTGCATGCAGTCTAAGTGGAAGAAAGCAATAGAAAGTTGTACTGCGGCACTGCTAAAGCCTTACAGAATAATAGAATCATAGAATCATTTTGGTTGGTTGGAAGAGACCTTTCAGATCTTCAAGTCCAACCATTAACCCTGCACTGCCAGGTTACTAGTAAATGATGTCCCTCAGCACCACACCTACATGTCTTTTAAATACTGCTGGGGATGGGGACTCCCCCACTTCCCTGGGCAGCCTGTTCCAGCACCTCACAACCTTTTCAGTGAAGAATTTTTTTCCCAAAATCCAACTTAAACATCCCTTGGCAAAACTTGAGGCTGTTCCTCTTGTTCTATCGCTTGTTACTTGGGAGCAACATGACCGTGTTCTGTGCAGCACATAAAACACAGTCACTGTAAGGCACTTGCAGAAGTGGATGGGGACCTGTAGGTGATGTCTCTGAAGGTATTGCTGTCACACTAGGATGGCATTTCAGCCACACCTCGCTGTTCTCTGTCCTCTCCATAACCGCCTGGGGTGTGGGACAGTGAATGCGCTTACAGAATACCATCTGCTAGGGTCATCTTATTCGGGACAACAAAATCTGAATTTAGAATGGCACTGACAATGGGCAAAATTTCGTAAAATCAGCCTGATGATTAAGTGCAAACTACTGCACTTTGGGAGGAGTAATGGCAAGAAGAGGATCTCCCAGCTAAGCAGCAGCATCGGGAGGGACTGGGGCCACAGAGTGGACTAAAGGCTGAATACAGGGGCAGTATCAGGTGTCCTTTTCTGGCCACTGTCACTCTGGCAGTGAAAGCGGCTGTCCATAACCCCGTTGCTCCCACCTCAGGTTTCAGCTCCTTCATACCTGTTTATGCCTTAGCCGTACCTGGGTGTGTTAAACTGATGATGAGAAAAGACCTGCTATTTGAATTACTGACTCTAACCTGGACCCTTCACCCAGATTGTGTTAAGGAGAGATTATAGGGCAGTTATGCTGGTTGACCTGGAAGGGGGAGAGCCTGCAGCTGAGGGGTGGTGATAAGCAGCTGGAGTGGGTGAAAAGTTTATTTCTTTTCACCCAGCTCAGCTGCAGGCAGAACAGGATGTGTGACTGCAACCTAAGACATAGGAGATAATTATTCTACTCCACTTGGCACCAGTAAGGCTTCAGCTGGAATACAGTGTCCAGTTTTGGGCACTGTAAGAAAAATGTAGACAAACTGGATAGAGTCCAGGACAGAGACACTAGAAATATCAGAGGCATAGAAGGAACAACCTAGGAAGAAATGTTGAAAGGATTGTTTGTTTAGTCTGGGAACAGCAGAGTCTAAAGAAAAGACATGATAAAAATCTTGCAATATGTTGAAGTTTTTTGTAAGGAGGATAGTGATAAAGCTTCCCCCATGGCCACTGGAGGATAAGGAAAGAAGAAACCAGATTCATTTGTCGCTAATAAAATTTAGGTTTGACATTAGGAAAAAACTTTCTAGATAAGGGAGTGATGAAGTAAAGCTCATGGGGCTTGTGAAAATTCATAATAAGGGATGGTTCATTTGAATAATGAGCATCAAAAGAATTAAGATGTTTCTTGTTTAAATAACTATTTTGGGCTAACGCCTGAGGCTGGGTTTCCACACGTCAACAGTACAACCATGTGGATGCACTTGCAAGAAATAGCTCTTGGACTGCGAGCTCAGGGCACCTACTCTTTATTCATGATCGGCGTATAAAGACCCAGCATCTTGTCACCGAACTTTTATTGCAGGATCTCTATGTATTGCTCCAATACAAATAAGCCATCATGTAACACAAGGATTTGTATGAAGTTTTACAAATACAGGAATAACCTTTCTCTTGTGATTTCATTTTTGGCTCCACTGTATTTTTTTCCTTGCCGGTTCATATCCTATATCTCTAATCCCTTCTTTGTAGATTTGCTGTGTGTGCACAGCTAGAGATATATCCCCTGATTGCTGTTAATCCTTTGAGTGTTTTTACATTATATGGCATATGTCCAGTGAAAGTTCTGTCGTATGGTTTTAACGATACTCATTGATCCACCGGCAACACTACTGGGAATAGAAAACCATAGCATCATGTTTCCATCCCAAGGAGTTCTCGGGCTGTGAACTGGGTTTTCTTCCAGAGCTGAGAATCAAAGCACCTCTTAATATTTCCAGAAGTTCAGTCTAATGTGTTTGCAAACTTGGAAAAGAAACAGAAGGTTGGTCAAAAGGCTGGATGTGGAGGTAGAAGTCAGCACACAGAGGTCCCACACTGGGTCTTTGGACTTGCCTATGACTTTACAGAGGTCAAAGTCTATGGCTGTAGCTGGTCAAAATTTTTTCTTGAGACTTAGAATCTGTGTTTTACTTATGAAACAAACTCTGCTAGGGACTATGTTTGCACAGAATGCACTTTCTAACCTTAACCTGTTTGGATTTTAAGTGCAACTTTAGGTACGAGGGCTTTGGGTTTTCTCCTGCTTTGTTTTTGTTTAGTGTTTTACTTTAAATTCCCAGTATCTGTGCTTAACCTTCATTCCACCTTGAGATAATTTACTTGTAAATGAACACTAATGAAGAAACCTGAAGTCATGGCTGCTGTGGAATACTTCTAATATTTTGAAGATGATCAATATTAGGTGTAAATCCCATTTGAAGAGTATATTCATTGGAGTAGAGCAGTACCAATCAGCAAAAAACCCCAGCCAGTTTAATGGGGTTTATAGTTGCTTTGCTTTCCACGAAAGCACAAAGCATGCACAGGGTATTAATGACCATATTAATTAATAATCTTTTTACAGTTCTTTGCAGAAGGTAGGTGTCTACAGCATCTGTTGCGAAAAACCAAGAAGTAGTCCGTCTTGTCTATTAAAATAAGCTGGGAAAGGAAACCACATCTCATGAACCTTCTCTCCTGGGAGGTTGCTAGGTCACAGGGGATCTTTCTGTGGGTCACAGGAGATGGTTCCACCCCACAGGTCCATGGTGAGCCTTCTAGCCCCTAACTCTTGGTTGGTCTGCAGGGGATTGGGATAACTGTGTGCTCACAGGTCTTCCTGGTAGAGCTGTGGCAATGTGAAAGGTTTACTGAGATAGAAAGAGATGGCAGGAAAGGCGTGGAGGGAGGGGGAACTCATCTGCCCTGACTTAGATATTGAACAACTGGACTTCAAAGACTGTGTTAGTCACCCCAGGCCCCACATACAATCAGTGGAGAAGAAAAAGAACTCAAGAGAGATATTTGTCTCCTTTCAGGACAGGAAATGCCTGTTTCTCTGCTGCTTATGGGAGACATCTAGCTATCTGGCTACTTGATATGTGAAGTTGGCTGAGATGACCTTGCATGGTTATGGCACTCTGCAGAGTGATACGGCACTCACCGGAGAGTGCTTCTACCATTAGGCGACTGCCTAGAAGTGCAAACCACCCCCTCTACAGTCCCCGTTCTGCCTGTGAAGACATAGTGACTACCACTACCTTTGGGAGGGAGGAAGACTACCATTGAGGTCTTGCCATGACCCAGAAGCCCTGACAGACTGGTCACTTTAGAGGGTGTAGGCTGAAAAGCAATTTCAGAGGTCCAGATGGACTTAGAAGTGAGCTGGTTGCTGAACTTTCCAGGCTTGTCAGGCCTGAGACTCTTACCTAGGCGGGAGCATGAAATGTCAAAAGGATGCCTCCTCACTCATCCATATCTGACATTAGGCAAAGCAAAGCTGACACCTCTCTCACACGGGTGTCAAACCAGGCTCTTGCTGGCCTTCCCCTGCATTTCTGACAGCCCTTGGATGGTCCATGGTAGATCACAGGGATGGAGCTGCAGTTGAAGGGCCCTAGGTGACAGCTGCTCCAGGGCACTGCTGTTTTTCCAAAGCCTTGCAGCACTCCACGGTAAAAGCCTCGCAGGCAGAAGGCTGCGCTGCAGGCTGGCGGGAGGGAGAGCAGGAGGAGGAACGACACAACACATTACAGCCCAAGAAGAGAAAAGGATTCTGCATTGAGGATTATGTAACTTTTGACATGTCCTATATACCACGATCCAGTACCGGGGAGCTAACACTGTGCCGTGCCATGTTAGCAGCACTTACTCAAGACAGTTATTGTTAAATGACATTCCCGTCTTGTCAGGAGTTCTCCAGTTTCATGTCTACTATGTCCTTACGGGGCAGCTCCTTAACGCCTGCTGAGTGGCACCACGCTGGAGTGGCACGTTTGTGTGCCCAGACAGGAGCAAAGAAAGCCACTCTCATCTCCTACTTCAGCTCCTTGCAGGGGGGAGGCTTACGGACAAGCCTGTCATCCCACTGCAGACCAGCACCCGCTGGGACCTGGTCCGCGTTTAAATGCACCTCAGGAATAGGAATGCTCATCATTTGGGAAGCAAAATCCTTTGGCACCGTAACCAGACCAAACCCATCTTTGCTGGCGTTCCGGCCCCTGATAGCTTTTCCACATTCCACGTGGGACTGAACTCTCAAATGCTTTTTACACACTTGACCAACTCCCTCCAGTGCCTGGTGGGGTTTGTTTTCCCACTGGTATTTTGCTTATTCCAAATGAACTCCACACCTTGATTTATTTTCATTTTTTCTTTTGCAGCAGAGAAATGGGCAAGCGAGAGCGCATCACGTGTAACGTCTGGGAAGAGCGCAGAGGCAGCCAGGCAGCCGTCGCAGGGGTTTGGCACCTCGCACGGGAATGAGCACATGCAGGTAGAATGTTATTCCACTGCTCCTGCTGAGCTCTCGGCAGTTCGCTCTCTGCCGAATCCTAAAGTTGAGCAGAAAGCAGCTGGTTAAGGTGGAATTTGAAAACCAGTCGTAAGATAAACAGGTTGCAGCATTAAGCACTCTCCAAGGGAAAAGCAGAGTGCAGCATATGTTCTTACTTGGGAAGATATTTAAAAAAAATCTTTAATGGACCCTTTACTGGCTTATGCTAGTGGAGCTGTTAATTAATTAAATAACTATATGTGAATGGCATCCGTTGGGAAAGAGCCTCACAGCTTCCAGATGCCAGTTATTGGCCCCATTATGGGCCTAAAACTATTACAGTAAATCATTACATGCTCCAAGATGAACTGGCACGCGATCGCTGTGAGGAAGGATGGAGCTATTCTCACTTGTGCCATTTTGTGCCAGTTTTTATCTAGTGAGATTAATTAGTACTTTTAGAAGCGCAAGTCAGAGCTATAAAATATTAAAGGCTATTCCATCGATGGAGTGGAGTCAGGCTGAAGCAGGGCTTTTAAAACTTTTGGATGTTGACAGATAGATAGGAGTTGGAAGAGATAATGAGCAACATCTGACTTTGATTATTTTTTTTTTTTAAAAAGGTCAGATTTATAGCTAGCGAGACTGCACGAAGGCTCCTTTGTGTGCTGTGGGAATACTCAGAGGAGGACATTAAAGTTTATCACTGAAGTTCAGGTGCCAGGTAAGCAAACATTTTCTCAGGCCAAACCCAATCATTTAAGGCAGTTATTCCAAATACAAAATCAACCAAAAAGTATTAAATAACCTTTTAGCCTGGATCTCCTGCCGAGAGGGAAACATTTCCTGACATTGGATGGCAGCCTAGAATCTATGATCTGGCCTAGAAATTGATTTTTTTTTTTTCTTTTTTAATTAATAAGCTATAAATTTTCACCCCAAATGACCACTATGGGCCTTTCTGTCTTTTTAGCCTGTGAGAGATAAAACCACTGAGTCACCTACATCACCCCTTGCCCAGATAGACCGTCCTTTGAAAATCCTCTTGCCTGCTTGATCTGTTTTGAGACCAAAAGCAAAGCACTGAAGAGGCACTCCAGGGACTGTTTATACAGTTTACCCAATAATTAGTTCTTAGAGACATTAATTCTTGGGTAGACACTTCCTCTGAGAAATTATTTCACAGCTGAAAGTCCTCCCACAGCTGGATGAGGCAGCCTGAGCGCACGGGCCCGGAGATTTTAGTCCATCAACCAGAGTTTAGGAGAAGCAGTGCTGAGGGGACCTCTGCTGCTGCCCTCCTACTCGAAGCCCTATTCTGGACCAGGAGCAAACTCTCTCACTGGAGTGCAGTGGTTTGAGTGGGGTCAAGGGGGCTGCAGGGAGAGACAGCAGTGGCTGTTTGCTGCTGCTGAGAACCAGCGATAGCCGTCCCACACAGCCCTGCCGAGGCAGAACGAGAGATGCCATCGCTGATAGAGCTCTGCTGCTTACTGCAACAACCTGTTTGTCCGGGAGAGATGAGCTCTCTCACGGCTCAGTGGGAAAGCGTCACTGGGCTGCTTTGGCATAAAGAGCCTGCGCATACACCCCTGGGACACCTAATGGGGGTGGCAGAGGGGCTGCGAGTGAAACTCAGCTCTGCTGCTTGGTCACTCGCATCCAGGTCAAGCCAATTGCTTGGAGAACACCATCCCTTTCCTACACCATAGGGTATGTGACACTTGTCCAGTATCTCTTCACCATGGGTATTAAAATTAGGTCTTTACTGGTTGTGAGGAGTCACAAGAGAACTGGTATTGCAGAAAAACCAACCTCATTTCGCTGCTTCTCCTGAAGCAAAGGTAAGGCCAGAGTCAGAAACCACATTCAGAGGAATGCTACCGGGAAGTGTGACTTACTGTATGAGAAATGAATGAGTAAGGGTTTGCTGACTAACCCGTAGTTAAAGGAAATAAACTGATTTATTATATGAGCATGACAAATTGAGGCACCGGTCTTGCAAGTTGGGCTGTGTGAGCAGATCTGTGTCCACGTGACTCTGTTAGGGCCCAACAACGCTGAGAACTGGTTGTTGCAGTTGCCAAGCCAGCAGTATGGCTGTCTCAATAGCAAAAGGTTGGAAAGTTTGTGTTTATATTCCTCTGATGCACCTGAGATTTGGGTGGGAGCCACGGGACCTACAGCACCGAAGCTGAAGCACGAGGACAGACGGCGGCCGCCTTGTCAGCGAGGCAGCCTTCCCCAGTATGTGCGCTGGTAAGAAAGCACTGCCTTTTCTTTCTAGAATGAAAACAAATTGCTGTTAGGACCTTGGATCTGATGAGGGGAGTGTCACCATGTGTCCAACACAAACAAAAAACTGAGCTGAGCCAAGAGCAGCCCAGTGCTTGTCTCCCATTCCCTCACTGAAACCACAAGAGACTCCTCTTGGCTTGTGTGCGAGTGGGAGGGAATGCAATCACTGAGCAAAAAATGTTGTTTCCACTTGATAGTTTAACGTTACGTAGGCAGCAGTTATGCTTTTCTACTGAGCAGAATTTTCTACTCTGTGGAGTCTTAGAACTCAAGGCCTATCCTTGCAGTAGAGAAAAAGAAACTGAGACAGGAAAAATGCAGCTACTTTTTTTTCCATGACACAGATTATTATATTTTGTTGTGTTTTCTGTTTTTTTTTTCTGAGTGGAACATTTATACCAAGAAGACTAGTGTGGTGTTAAGCCATCAACATGATGACTGATGTGTTTGAAGGGAAAGTGCTAGAAGTGACTGGGGCATGGAGAATATAGAGGATTGGCAAGAGAAAGTGTTTAGATCACGGATTTTAATCCAGAATGAGGTGAAGTGAGCACAAATCATCACAGTCCGGTCACTGGGCACTGGCCTCTGTGCCGTGAGCCTGCGGGTACCACTGCAGCCCTCTGAATCACCAGGCGAGCCGACAGCAGCTGTCAGCACAGCCTCCCTTCCTTCTCCAGCCATCGCCAACCGGCTCTGGGTGTGCGTGCTCTTTCCTAGACCCCACAATAATTTTTTCATGCCCTATGTTCTGAGTATTCCGGAAAAGAAGTAGGAAAAAGGAAGACGGCCATATATGATGATTGTGCAGTCAATGGGGGACGGGGACTTTGATTTCCCACTTGGAGGAATAATGGACTAGTGTTAGAAATCTGCTTCAGTTATGTATGTTCTGGCAGACACAGCTGCAGAAAAGCTTTAGGTATAGATGCAAAGTCCAGTTTGACTTCATAAAGATGTATGCACACCTTTAACTTTAAAGATCTAAATTCTCCTGTTGACTTCCCTGGAACTATTCATGCATTAAACATATGCATGAGCCTTTCTAGAAATAGGGAATATAAATGAGCCTACCAAAATAGTTAACCAGAAATACTTTCTGTACAATGAAATAGGAACATTTACAAAGGGTGGGCACAGAGGAGCTCTTAGGAATAGATAAAATCTAGGCCACATTGTTAAAGGACAAGGCGTTGTTGCTTCTGGAGGAGAGGGCGTTTCCAGCTACCTATAAAGCAGACTAGAGTGCAGTTTGCATTCGTTACGTTAATTAAGCAATTTACTGGAATTTAGCTTGTGGTGGATTGGCAGGAGGCGACTTTAACTTGGGTTGCGCGGCTGAGATCCTTTCATTGCACTGACGCCCCTGAGCCGTGCCAGCCGAGCAGCACGCTCAGTAACGCTTTGCTGTCGGTGGCTTCTGTGCAAAGTCAAACTTAACCAGTGGCGCTGGGTCCTGACAAAGAGAGTCAGTAAAAACCAACAAGTTCTACATTACTAAAGCAGCCTGTTGTAGGCAGGATACCCAGAGTCTGGTGATAAGTAAAGAGTTATCATTGAAGGAGTAGCTTCCCCAGACTAGTAAGACTGCTATTAGTTAGTAGCTTCTAATCATTTAATTTATTTTATATGTTCACATGGGAAATGTTTCTATTTTTATTGTTTATATCTGCTTCTTTGCATTGGTTTAAGTCTGTTTTTCTTGATGTGTTTATTGCTTAGCTGGTGCTGGAGGGATTAGCATTTAAATCTACAGAGTGCTCTGTAGTTACCATGGCCCGTGTCTGTGAAAATTAGCTACACAAACTTCCAGCAAATAAGCAATATTGCGACTTGAGCAAGCGGTCAGAAATGAACACGAACCCAGCCTACAGCACTATCGAATCCATTCTGTGGATGTGAAGTGAAGGCCACTTCTTTTTGCGGAGCTGCACCATACTCAAGCCTTTCAGATTGTGTTGGGTGAGCCATCTTAAAACAGACCTTTAAGTTCCGCCGTTTCGTGGTAGGAGTTTTGACAAGCTGCATTCTCAACTATCTGCTATGTTTCCTTTCATGCATTAAAAACGGATACTTGAACGAGGCCATCAGCTGTAAGTCTACAAAAAGGCAACTCCTTATTCAGGAGTACTTAAGGCTTTTGTACAGTTGCAGAGGATTGAGGAGAGGGGAGGGTGGTTCTTTGTGTAAAGACCACACTCTGACCTCTCTTTTCTTCTGTATTCAATGTGTAATGTCACCCTACCCAGGATTATCAGGATCTGCTTTTGAGTACCAAAACCAATGAACTAGTGAGACGGAGACCTGTGGGGAAACATGGCAAGTCCAAAATAAGATGAGGCTCCAGTCTCTACTTGTATTTATTCTGGTTTACAAAAGGCTTCTTTTGGCAAGGGGAGAGCTTTGGCACATTGTCGCAGACAGGGAGGAAATCTGGGACCAGAGACCACAGCGTAAGAAAATGTACCTTGCATTCGGTTTTCACTAACATGCTGGAGCTAAAGGGCTTCTCCATTCCCTTTGACTGTTCAGTTTCATATCATGATGGCTTTGCAAGATGAAATGCCTTCTGTCCTATCTGTGTGTTGCTCTCTTCACAAGAATCCCAGAGGCTGCTAAATACGTGTTTCCATCTGGGGATGGATTAGCGTTTTAGTTTTAGTACGTCCTACCCCGTAATTATACCGAATGGTTTTTGGAAGGAGAGTCTGAAAACCTACCTGCTTCCCAAGAAAAATGGTTTTGGCTTCAAATAACTGGCAGGACAACAGTGACACTGAAGGCTTCCAGAATAGAGATTAGCCAGTCCCCAGTCCTAAATACTGGGAATTCATCACATTTTGAATTTTTACACTGGTACTTGGTGATTTCTTATCCTAACAGAAAGCATTTTCCTTTGTGTTACACCTTTATTTTCCTAAAAGCTAGACCTTGCTCCTGGAGGAAGCAGGCTGTAGGATCAAAAGATCTAGAAAATCAACCTTGTTCTGTGTCTGCACATTTCCATCGTCAGGCTCCAACTCCGCCGTGCTGTATATGTAAAAGTGCAAATTCGGAAGGAATAGTTGAAAGCTGTCAGATCCTTATATCCAGCGTGTCCATTTAAATGCCTCTCTGTCTGTAGCTACTTCTGCACTTTCTTCTAGTACTCCTCCCTACTTCTCCCACTGCCCATGATATCTTTGATCAATCCATGAGCGGAACAACACTGTTGTGTAATGTGCAGTCCAAACTGGAGTATGGCTTCAGTCCAGAAAATAAACCCAGAGACTCTGTCCCTTTCTTGCCTTTCGCCTCTCCAACCTCCTGTGGGTAGGATACCACACACATTATATGACTTACCAGAAAAGGAAGTATTGGGAAATTTTGTTTCCCGGAAGAGGTATCAGTAGTGGCAACAAAGCCCAAACAAACAAAAAGAAAAGCATGTTTTGAAATCTCGATAGTCTGTTATTCTGCTCTGGCTCGTTAACATTCCGTTCGTGGCCAGTACTGTTAGGGTTGGGTAAAATGTCACTAAACCTGGTAGATACAACCTCTGTCCTTCATTCAGAGCCACAAACCCACTTGTGTTTCTTTACAAAACAAAAAAGACTTCAATGCAAAACACAGGCTCGAGATCCTGCCAGAGCAGAGCCATGTGTGGAGCTGAAGAATTTGATCGATATGAGAGAAATGGATTTACCTGGTGGTTCCTGTGCTCCGGGATGGTGGTTGGGAGTCACTGCCACCACATTTGAGCACTGTGCTCTAGAGAGGAGATGAGCCTGTTCCCCCTGTGCCAGGAGGCACGTCCCTCCAGGGCCTGTGCTGGACCTCCCAGCAGGTGCCTCCAGGTGAAAAACTCCTTTGGGCTTTGCTGCTGGTGGTTGGTCACCGGGGTGATTTACTGACGTCAGTGTGCGTTGATCTGCAACCAGCAAAGTCCTGAGAAATGTCAGAAATTCACATTTCCACCACTAGGAAAGGCTGATTTGCTACTGTGGGGAGAGTGGTGAAAATCAGGCACATTAGGATTTACATTTACATTCTGAGTCCAGGGGAGTCTCACTTAACCCCCTGCTGTGGTGGGAGATGAAACCTTTCCTGAGCGTTCAGCAGCCAGCAGTGCCTTTGGGAGGCTGAAGAGCAGATCATGGGCACTCTGGCAGGCCCCAGGCGGCCGAGCCCAGCCTGCCTCCAGCTAGCAGCCACCACTCCTTTATTGAACCACACCTGCGGGAGCGAAGGAGAAAGTTCAGCCGGTTGCTAGGATGCTTATGGCATCCCACGGGACATTTCCACAAAACCAACAACTGTGCTGGCAAAGACTCTTGTGCATCTGCGCTGAAGGACAGGGATGTTTAAGTTATCTTCCTGCCAGGAACTTCAGGCTTTATATGTTCAGAGGGCTTGTGCAGGCCACATCCATCAGTGGGAAGGGTTGTGTTGCATCAACCTGCAAGGTTTGGTGCGAACGGGATTGTAGAATAATCGTAATTTGAATGTCTCCATAGTTTCTAAAGACAGTGAGCTCTTTCCTTTAACTGCATGGGCTATTCAAATAGCTGGCTCTACTGCCTTCTGTAACTTCACTGCCTATGCAACCGGTGTACGTAATTTGCTTACAGTATTCGTAAATTTTATTAATAGCAATTTTTTTTTCTGATGAGTGAAAACAGAAGCACCTGTATAATTTCACGAAACGTGACATCATTATCAGAAAAGTGTGATGAATATATATGGTAATCAAAGTGCAAACAGGGGCAGTAGTGTGACTACAGAACCACAAAGTTAAAGGAGTTAAAATAAAGGATGAAGGAAAGTTCAGCCGTGACCTTTCAAAGGAAAGCTCCCCACCACCAGTATGACTGCTCAGCAGCCTTGGGAGCAGGGTGGCCTCCCACCAGCCTCCCGCTGGCCAGGAAGGCTTGAACTGTGTCCCGTCTCCTGATGGAAGGAGTTGTGACAGGAGCTTCGAGTGGCAATGTGCTGTTCTCACCAGGGCATGCTCAGAAAAGTGCAGAGGAGCAGAACAGCACCTCTGGTGGTATGTCCTCTCCAGCCAGGCTTTCCTTTTCATGGTGGCCACTGTCTGCTCCTGCAACCTCTTGATCATTTTAGAGTCCAGCTGCTGTTTCCAGCCAAGCCACTCCTCACCAGTGTGGGCATTTTTCTACAGGCTCTTGAGTGAAACGGAGCCCTTTGCCTGCTGACTTTGGATGACCACATGGCTTTCCTTTCGACCACACTTTAGTAAAGCCTTGAAGAGTTCTCTAAAGAGCTTCCCCTCTTCTCTACCCCTTCCTCTCTCACTTCCCTTCTCAATCTGGTCAGTAGTTAACACCCAGCTTCTGGATGGTCTGGCTGTGTGAGTTGATAGCCTTGCTGGATGAGAAATTAATAAGCTCTTATTCATTATTCAGCTTTGCAACAGACACTGTTTTATAAAATACTCTTCACAGTTTTATACCCCAGAGCCTCTTCCCACTTGTGGCAAAGCTTTACCTTGGAGACTCTTGCCCAGCTGCCCTTCCACGTATTTCAAACCTAGAGTAGAAGAAACCTCCATCATTTTAGGGGTGGCCTTAGAAGCCTGAGACAAGCTGGGCTGTTCCTCCACTGCATGGCATTTCACATCAGTGAGGCAGTGAGTGATCTGCCAGTATGTGATCAGCCTTCAGATAACAGTGTAGGGAACCCACTAAAATCTAGTTAGGAAATGTCATCGTACTTGCACTGCTACAGCCTGTACATTCCTTGGAGGGCATGACCCTATCCATGAACCAAACCAGTGAAGGGGTGCTGCTTTCTGAGGGAGGCTACAGTGAACCCAGTGAGTGACATACCGCTGGAATTCTCTAGACCAACACCTCCTGGTGCTGTGCAGCTGGAATGGTACAACTGCCACTGCAAAGCAGTGAGAAGATTGTTCTGACCTTATCATGTTGGGGACACACTGGAGTACGTTCTGTACATAAAAAAATCCCATTTTATATTCCCTTGGAAGACAGTAATTTGTTTTTGGTTCTGCTAATGCCATTTTATAGCAAGCTGTGCATCTCCCTGGGACTAATCTTACTTGTGCCTTGTGAATTGTGGTGGGCCATGTGGTGTTTTGTTTACTTCTGCAATCATAGAATCATAGAATACCAGGTTGGAAGGGACCTCAAGGATCATCTGGTCCAACCTTTCTTGGCCAAAGCACATTCTAGTCAAGATGGCCCAGCACCCTGTCCAGCTGAATACTAAAAGTGTCCAATGTGGAAGAATCCACCACATTCCTGAGGAGATTATTCCAATGACTCTTGTTCTCATGTGAAAAATTTTCCTCTGGTGTCCAATGGGAATCTCCCGAGGAGTAACTTGTACCCATTACCCCTCGACTCTTCCATGTGACTCCTTGTAGAGGGAGTCTCCATCTTCTTTGTAGCCACCCTTTAGATACTGGAACATGGTGATAAGGTCTCTCCTAAGCCTTCTTTTCTCAAGGCTGAACAAGCCAAATTCTCTAAACCTTTCCTCATATGGCAGCTTCCCAGTCCTTTAATCATCTTTGTGGCCCTTCTCTGGACCCTCTCCAGCCTGTAAATAAATAAACCTTTTTTGTATAGCAGGACCAAAACTGAACCCTGTATTCCATGTGTGGCCTGACAAGCACTGAGTAGAGGGGGATAATGACTTCTTATCTCTGCTGGTGATGCCCTTGTTGATGCAACACAGCATCCCATTGGCTTTCTTTGCCGCAGCAGCAGCACGCTGTTCACTCAGACAGAGCTTCTTGTCCACCAGGACCCCCGGGCCCCTTCCCACAGAGCTGGAATCGTTCTTTACCAGATCAGAAAAACACTCTGCTAATAGTATTTTTACAACTGTTTCAGAGTTGTGAAAACTTCCTGAGATTTTACTGAGCAGAAACCGACCTGCTTTGATAAGATTTCCACTAACATATGCCGAGTTTCTGAGCCCATTCATTGCATGGTCCAAATACAGCTGATCTGTTACATGGCAGTGGGATAATGACGTTGTGCGCTTCTGTGAGAAAGTATTTTTTTGTTGAGCCTGGTGAACACACAGCGCAAGAGATTGGGGGTCAGCTGGGGGCTCAGAGTTGGTACTACTGAAGTGCTGACCAAGACCAGAGGATGGGTTTGCAGTTGGAGGTCTGGCTGTTCAGAGGACTTTATATTGAATTTTCAGTGACCAGTGTCATCCTACTGGATATGCAGAGGACTGTTAAAGTTGGAAAGTGTGGCTCAAGCCTGCCCCAGATGACAATGCCTAGCACCATCAGTCACTGTGCACAGTATTCCTCACGTCCCATAAAGGCAAATGTGATGATGTTCACTGCTGTTCCTGTTATGGAAGACGCTGGGAGTCCGTGGAGATGTTGGGCTGCAGAGAGAACTGTCAGTGATGGTGTTTGAGCAGAGCTTTTGAGATGCATTTCAGAGACAGTACTGCCCACTGTAGCATGGTCTTCTCGCTCAGCACTATGAGAGTCTGCAGCTATTCTAAGTCACAAAACCTACTCACTCTTTCAGAATATGGACAGTTGTCAAGGGAGACATAGTATCTGTTCCTTGACCTTCACCAAGACACTTTTGAGGCCTTGACGTGTATCTGCCACTACCAGGAGCCCCATGGCCTTGCTTGGCCTCTTTCTGTAGCAATGGCCTAAAAGTCTTGTCCTTCTTATAATCAAAACCCAAGATTTCTTCTCTTTCCTATCTCCCCTCAGGGCTAGGAGGCCTTCAGCACAGGCCCAGCTAGATGTATGAGAAAGAACCCTGGCAAATGGTTTAAATTAAAAACTATAGTGGTTGTGCCAACTCCTGCAGTACGAGAGTGCCAAGATCCAGAACATGGCTGTTCACCAGCACTTGGCAAGGCAGTGACATCCTGTCACTGCTCTCCTTGAGCACTGAGGCCCACACAGGTACTCCAACCAGTTGGTTGGGGCAGGATGCAAAGCAGGGTGGAAAAGCAGAGGGCAGAGTGCCAAACTTTTCCCAAGGGAAGTCACAGCCATGTTTCTTCAAAATCATCTACTCCAGGGTGACACCACTACCGACTGCAAATAGAATGAAGTCTCCAAAGCTATTTACCAGCTACACGGGTGCATCACATGGGTGCAATCTTTTATACTCAGATATCCCAGTCTGCTCTAGTAAGAAAGGGAGTAAACTCCCAGTGAAGGAGGAAACTATCCCTTTTCAGTAAAGCATGGTTCTGACATAGAAAGCTGTGAGAGTGCTTTTGGAGCTCAGTGCTGACTGTTGGGAAGGCATCTAGAGCTGGAGGGAAAAAAAAACCCCCAACATAAAAAAAAGGAAGTCTGGTTTTACATTTAATTCCTCCTGGGTCTAGAGGAGCCGGGGTCTGTATCTTCATTATATAAATAAGGAGAAGAGAAGGCTCTGTGGAGACCTTATAGCAGCCTTCCAGTACTTAAAGGGGACCTACATGAAAAATGGGGAGGGACTTTCATCAGAAAGAGTAGTGAAAGGACAAGGGGCAAGGGTTATAAACTGAAAAAGGGTAGATTTACATGAGTTATTAGGAAGAGATTCTTTACTGTGAGGGTGGTGAGGCACTGGAACAGGTTGCCCAGAGAAGCTGTGGATGCCCTGTCCCTAGAAGCATTCAAGGCCAGGTTGGATGGGGCTTTGAGCAACCTGGTTTAGTGGGAGGTGGCCCTGCCCATGGCAGGGAGGTCACAACTACATGATCTTTAAGGTCCCTTCAAATCCAAACTGTTCTCTGTTACTATGATTTTATGAAGCAGCATCTACGTAGCAGAATCATCACCAGTTTCATCCTTTGGTGGGAAGAACCTGCAGGTCAACTATGGCTAACTTTTTATTTGAAGCCTTTACCATGCTAGACACATTATTTAACAGTTCAAGCACCTTTTGTTGTACTACACATCATTAAAAGCTCAGTGCAATTCTGCTGTCTCCTTTCAGGCACAGGGGTGGCCAGACCTTTAACGCCAGAGACTGCTGCAGGGCATGAGAGTGCTCTATCCAGAAGATCACACAGATGCATTGTACTGATGCTTCTTTCCCTGTCTGAAAGCGTTTTCCACTACCAAAAGCTTCCAAGCTCTTCCAGCATTTCCCCCTCTTGACAAAATGCACAAGTCCTGTGCTACTTTATAGTTGGAAACATTAAAACTCTCTGCATCTTTTACACAGGTGAGTCTTCACTGCAGCTTCCTGCACAGGTTCAAGTTTGGTGGCATAGTCTGGCTTTCTGCTGAGGTGGCTATTAAGTTGGGCATAAGGCCTGCTGCCTTGCTGTGGCATAAGATCTGCATATCAAAAATACATTTGAATAAAGAGGTTTAAAATACAACTATTAGAGCAGCCACAGAAAATAACTAAAATGTCATGTTGCTCTTCAGGATGTGGTGCAAGCCTTATGTCCAGCAGACACCAAAATGGTATTGTCTTCTGCTTTTGTCCACCAGTCTCCAGTAAAAATAGAACTGCAGGTTATGTTTCCACATGAGAACCGTTATCTTCTGCCATTTCCAAACTCTGTGGAAAATTAAGTGGCTGGCACCCGTTAGGTAAGAAAAAGGAAATTTGAAATTTATGTGCAAGTACAAACTTAAACCAAGCAAACTGTTATTTGTATTTTATTTGCTCTTTAAAACACCCCAACAAACAAACGAACAAAACCCCACCACAGTCTAGGAATACTAATAACTCTTTGCTAAATATAAATACGACGTTTTCTTTCTAGGTGTCCATAGCAATATCACTTTAAGTAGATAAAAAACCTGCAAAATGCTTTAATTTGGTTTTGCTAAAAAGCTCTCATTATAAAAAGGATAAGGAAAAAAGGGTGAACTGGTTCCTCTTTATTTCAAGCTTGCTGCTCTAATTTGATGTTGCACACAAAGCAAACAACAAAAATTCTCAAGAACGTAAAAAGTTCCTGTGCCTACAAAAGCCTTCACAATAAAACACTGAGCTGAAAAACAATGACGATGACATGACATGATTTTAATTTCTAAGAAATACCCGAATAAATTAAGAGTTTAGGACACGCGCGCTCAGGCCTCATACTTAATGACGTGCTATGGCACTTATCTTTTGCGGGGCTGATTCTGAGCAGCGCAGACCTACTAACCCAAAATGTGCTGCCTCCCTGGGAGACTGAGCTGCAGCAGCACAGGTCAGGTTAGACAGGGGCTGAAGACTGGGCAGTAAGTTTGGACTGGGAGAAAGAGGAGAATTTGGATTTATTATTATCTACTAAATACGATGCTATGTTTAATACACCGTTCCTGGCTCATGAGGAGAAACTGCATTCTTCGCTAACTATCATTTCTGGGTAGTTTTAATAGAGAAAATTTTCCATTAAAAAAATGGTAAACCCCATTTTTAATATCCACAGTTCATTAAGGTACAAACAAAATTGCTGCTTCCCAAGTTCTTTATCATTGCATCTTTCTTAAGACTCGTATCCCAAAGGTTCATTTTTCCAAATGGTGTAATTTTGGCAGAGATAAGGTCAGTGCACTCCCCGACTGCGTACAGCCAACCCTCCTGCAAACTTAGAGGGCTATGCAGATGCTCAGCAGCTCTGAGAGCTAAGCTCGCTATCCAGCTAAAACAAATGTGCAGAGCATGAATATTACAATTACCAGAGAATTAAAAAAATCTGTCTGCATTCAAAGTAAAAATAAAACTGGGAAATTTCAAAATTTCCCGAGGTATTCTTTTTGATCAATTAGAACTTTGGCTTCATTTCAATTTAGGCATTTCTTTTACAGCACAATGCAAAATATAAACTACATTGTGAATAATATAAAAGCTGGGTTTTTATTTTTCCAGATGGGAAAACCCGAACATTTCCATTGTTTTTTTATAAACCATAGTTTTTAGCAAGTATGATTTTATGAAGTAGTTAATCTTCAGTAGAGCTGGATTCTCCAACAGAAAAGGGGATTTGGGTTGGGTTTTTTTCTTGCAGTCCTGTAATTTTCACATTTAAAAATTCTAGAGATCTACTTGAATATTTCCAGGTTTTTACAAAAAATTCAAGTATGTCCCTTATAAGAATTCCCAGTGGAAGTGTCTACGCATATGAAACCACCTAACTCGGGCCCAGTCTGGGCTGAACGGTTAAGTTGGTTCTCCTGTATTTGTGTACTTATGCAAATTCTGAAATAAATATCGGTGTTGATGGAAGAGAAAGCACAAATGAAATGACAGTCTATAAAATCATCATCTCTACAGAGATGTTGAAAAGTCAAAGTTCTCTCATTTGTCACAGTCAAAGAACTGATGGCCTGAAGAAGTTATCAGATGGAAGGTTTAAAATGGAGGGGGGGAAATGAAGTTCTCCCACAGAAAGAATAGCTAAACTGATCTCATTATGAAAAGACACGGTGGAACCCAAGAGGTTAAGTAAGTTAAAAGTGGACTGGATGAATTCAGGGAGGATAGGTCTGATCGATGGCCATCAAACACAGGTCTGACGGCAGGCTCTAGTCGGGAGCTCCCTAAGCCCCGTGCCAGGGGAGGCTGAGAGGCCATGCCAGTGAAAACTGATGATTCTCACAGTTGTCCCAAAACCTTCGGTACTGGCCGCTGTTAGAGGTAGGACACTCATCACCTTTGCAAAAATCCAGCCAAAGGGCAGTGATGCCCCGTTCTATAAAGAGCACTATAGGCAGGAGCTCCTCGCTCACCCTGCAGCACTCTGGGTACGCACGCTGAACCAGACACGGCTCAGAACCCACATAGGCATTCAGCTTGAAAAAGTTGGCTTCGGGAGTCAGGACATTAAAAGGTGTCTCGTAGTGGAGTTTTTTGGGCGTCCTCCTCAAAAAGATATTGTGCTAGATACTACTTCTTAATATGCATTTTTGTTAATAATCTGTTCAATCTAAACTATAAAACGTGCTGTGCAACATGACTGAACGAATATTGCTGTGAGAAATATTTTCCCCGTGTTTGAGTAATTTAAATTTGTAAGCTAATGTAAGGTTTTGTATTAAATAATGTACTGTGTGCAATTTTCTTTCTTGTAAAGCACTTTGAAGCTTTCAAAGGGCACTCTAGGTTAATAAATAATATGGTATTCTTTGCCAGAACTGTAGGGCATTTCCCATAAGTTCTAAATCTTCTTTGCCAGAACTGCAACACATTGCATGCCAAATCCTGCACACAAATGTTCTACATGTGGCAAATACATATTGGTAAAGACCAGAGGCATGGCATTCCTGGATTTCTTGGAGAGACTGGGGGAAGGGAAAGAAGTGAGAGAGAATAATGAGGGAGAGTAGAAACCAAAAAATATGTCTGTGCATACATCTGAAAAAAACAACCCAACCAACAACAAAACCCCCACATCCAAACCAGTCCATAACTGACACTTCATTATTTTCAAAGACTGAAGTCTTTGCTGCATCCAGCACAAACTCACTGGTACCCAGAGCTGGGTATTTAGTTTTCCTTCAATTATGGAAATTGGGACTTCATTTCTGCAACGGCTGTAGATTCCTCAAACTCAGATGTTCGTAAGGGTCAGAACACCTGCAATCCTCACTTCTCCAAGCACACACCAACATAATCAGAGAGGCTGCGAGGCTGGAGAAGCATGGTCAGGATTACCACTATTTAATAGGCAGGCTGTGAAAATGAATCCTCTTCTTCAGGCGAAGTTTCACATGCCCTAGGCTACTGGGAATACACCGAGACCAGTATTTATAGAGTGAACACTCGCCTTTTAGCAGTCTCCCCCACGGACAACGAAGCTCCTATTTCTGTAGCTTGGAAGACGAGGTGTGTAAAGCAGTAAGACCCAGAAATGAAGTCAGTGCATTTAGCTGCCTATCACATTGGTTAGATTACTGAAGGATACTAGGAGCTTAAAATGTCTTTGGTTATCATGTTCTTGATTTAATCTCTTTACGCATTAAGTACAAACAAGTAATTTCAACATTCTTCGCTAGTTTGGTCTGAATGTTTGCAGCAATTAAAAAATGTTACCATTTCCTGCCCTTCACTGAATTTTAAGAAAATAATGACAAAAATTCTTAACCAACCAGCAACAACCAACTAGTTTAAAAGGTATTAAAAACTACTTGGACCTAATCAGGCCTAAGTACCAGGATTTGCTACACGTTTTAAAAACAAAGTTAAAACTGAACTCCACATTCTGCAACACTAAATGAACGTTTTACTACATGGTTTCTTTTGAGGTGGCAAGAAACGACTGTAAAGCCTTTGCTGTTGCCAGAATTACACTGCTTAGAGAAAAATATCCTGTGGGTTACCATTTGTTGCCATGATTTACAAAGATAAGGTCTATAGTCCGTATCAGTTTCATGATGAAGTTTTAAAGGAAAAAAGCTTTCTGCAGAGTTAGTAGATTTCTGCATAAGTGTCTGTGTGGTTGCAAAGAGGGCCAAGCGATGCTCTCTCACAAGCTTTTCAAGAAAGTTAGCGCATTTCTTCAGATTCATCTCCTGCAAGTTAAGATTCTCCCCTCCATTGCTTCTGTCTATCCAGTAAAAAGCTGATATGCTATCTAAAATCAAAAGGCAGAGGGAGGGGTGAGAGCAAAACATGTTTTCTAATGAGTAGAGAGTGAGGAGTAACTGTGTGCTACTATTGCAGTTCACAAGAAAAAGCCTCCCCAGGCATTGTTTTATCATTTCTTCCGTCCTCTGCACCAATCTGTTCTCAAGAATGGTAACTAGGCGAAGCATATCAAAATGGTAATCTGTGTCAATGAACATGACTTCTGCTTCCAGTCCTCCTCCTGATTTTGGAATGATGCAGCGGGCTATTAGGTGATAAAGCATTTCTGTTTTTCCTGTTCCTTCTGGACCATGGAATTCGATGACATCTCCTGTTCAAAACCAAAGCAGCAAGTCATCAGGTAAGAGCATTTATATCTCAGAGTCAGTTTTCGGTGTTTACTGAACCAGTACTCATTATCCCACTCAATGGAAAATGCATTTTTGAAAGTTTGATATCCGTAAAATTGCTTAAATCCTGGTTAGCGTGTACCACGAGAAACTTCCATTTTCAAGAAAGGCCTCTACAATGAAGAAAATCAACTGGGAACAAAGGTTGGGAAAAGACAAAAAAAACCCAAACCCAAACCCAAAGCAAACGACCCTGCCAATAGCATCTAGGACACTGATCCGCAGCTGGATTTCATCTATTGTTGCAGCTGGATGATGGCTGAAAAGGAAGCTGCTACACAACGGCAGCTAAAAAGATCACCTATTTACACTCTGTGTGCAAAGTTAAGGAAAAAAAAAAAAGCAGAGGATGAGCAAAACAAAGGAGCTGACATACTTGAGGTGCAAATCACGTTGGCACATCTACTTTATAACACAGACCGTCCTTCAGCACCTCACATCTGCTATATGCTTGTTCAATATATGCACATATCACAAGATACCAGCAGGAATCTGTGACCAGTAAAGAAAACACCAGTGTATTATTTCGCACTTATATTCTTCTGTGGTAATCATAATATGAAACTGCTTCTTTTGACAAGAGGGACACAGATTCCTTCAATGACTTGGATTCCTTCGGGCAACAACTCTACTGTCTAAAGAAAAGGATGTCTGTTTGTAAAGGGACTCAGCCCCACTGCCTAATCCATGTGGGTCAATAAAATACATGTCATAAAAATATAAAATGTTAATTAAAAAAAAGCATTATGCTCTACTAGGAAACGAGTTTTGTTGGATATAAATTCAAGATATTCTAAAGTCTTTTCCAAAGTCTTCTGATGTCTTCTAGCAGAGCAAGACTCTAATAAAAAAGTTAATTTATTAGTTGCTCTTTATAAATTTATAATTTTGGAAACTGGATTATTTATGACATTTTGGGTTTTAGACATAAGGGTAAAAACATGCAGTAAGGAGAATCACACAGAGGTAATTGCAGGAAGGCGAGAGATTTCTATGGCCTTGGCAAGTGCAAATGGCATAACAGCTTTTCATAGGGGAGATGCAAGAGTAGAGAATTAATTGCAACTTTTCTTACACATGCTCGTGCCTGGCTGAGTTTACAGGGGTTTTCAAGGCATTACTCAACTTCCAGAGGATGTCCTTGTTCCTAAGTGCATATAATGTCAAGATGTAGCTTGGGATGAGGGGTGGAGGGTGATGAGGAAGAAACTAAGCTCTGCTTCACCCACTGCAAGCACTGGAAGTAATTTATGCCTGATGTGACAATTCTACCCATTTCAGTGACATGCAGACTGCTCACTTCTCCATGATGAAATTCCTGCTGCTCCACAACTACAATTCCATTTATATGAATTTCTGGTACCTTGAAATTTATTAAAAAGTTTGATTGCCTCACAAACGCTATCTGTTCTGATGGAGATGAAAGATGACTACACTGCCTGTGACATAAATCTTCATTTTCTCTTCCTGTTCAGAGGTCACAATGTCCAATTCTGCCACTTGCAGCCAGCAGCTGCTCTGCCATCACACAGACTGTGCCAGTGACATAATCGTTGCCTGTTAGGCTAAGACGCCAGCTTGGAAGATGTCCTCCTAAACGTGCTGGGTAGATCATCCCCTCCTATTTCTTCTACTGAAATATTTTAGAACAATTGCATAGGACACCTCTTCTTAAGCAACAAAGTGTATCTTCTGTCTGCTGCTGGCTTTGGCACAAGACTTCTGCCACCCCAACTGGCATTTCTGAATCCAGACCAGTGACTGAACTGGGCCAGTATGCAATACAGATGGCTTCACCCACCTTTACAGCCAAGTGGGACTTGTTCAAGAAAGACTAGCAACTCCGTACAGCCACTTAGAAGCAGCAGTGGGCAAACCGAGTTAACTGTTTGGTAATGATTCAAAAATGTTATTCTGTGAAATAAATGCTTGAGTTTATCCATCTAAAGATGTTCTGTCAGGAAGTCTGTGTTACAGAATAACACTGCATGAGCTTTAATTAGCAGAACTAACAAATTAAAGTAAAAATTCTATGTTGAATGAAAAATCATTCTTAGGAGTTTTTGTAGTGGTGGCATATAAATTTTAACAGCAAGACAGCTAAGCACCCTTTAAAGCTTGTTCAACATTGCTGAGCAAGATACGCATCTGGGTTGTAGTTTGACCAAAACACTGAAGTTATTCTGAGAAGAGAAAAAACTTGGACTGTATGAAAACCTAAAGAGAGACGGGATTTCTGTGCCTTCTTGATTACCAAAGAGGCTGCCCACAAGAAGAACGGGTGCAAAACAGAAGCCCTTTATAGCAACATCTATAAATGTCGAGTTTCATTAAATTAGCAACCAGGCTGTAACAGTAAGATAAGAGGGAAAATTCATCCTTCTGGATCAGGGAGGACAAACCATGACACAGCACTGGAGGAAGCGTGGCCAGCAATGTTTTCAAGAAGCCTTTGACACCCTCACAATAGGTCACAGAAGATACTTAGTGATTAGTACTAGAATCATCCATTTATGTCAAAATAACTTTGAAAGGAGGATTAGTAAAAAGATACTGTCACAGGATGAAAACAGCCTGAGAGGCAGAGCAGGAACAGACACTTTAACAGAGAATAAAGTGAATGGGAAATTCTCCTGTTAGAAGTGGTGTTGCCCAATGTAAAACACACTGATAGATGAACGCTCCATTAGCTTGGCAAAATGTGTAGAAAACAAATTAATTGGGTTAATACAGACTTAAGGTTGAGAAGATATAACAGATCAAGATGGATGAGCAGCATGACTTCATATGACACTCAGCACTGACAAATTGAAGTCCATTTTAAGGAGTCACCCAACACCTTGCTTGGCTCATGGTAGCCTGAAGTGGCCCACTATGGGCAGACTAAAGAATACAATAGTCCACTGGTATGCGATGGCATAAAATGTTGCATAAATGTAAATACTTATGTAACACAAACATATTTAACTGAAACACTGTGGTCGGCTTTGGTCAACAACTCAGTGTTATCTTTTGCCTGTAATCATTACACTAGCAAATGCGGGTTACACCACTTTCTGACACTGCAGTAACAAACAGGCTACTGGGATACTCAGCAGTGACTCTGCAGGTTCCACAGCAGCGGATACCTTGAAGTGACTGGATGAGTAATTTACAATATGGTGCAGAAGCTGTCACTAATATTTGTACTGTTTATAAGCAAAGTAGAAAGGCCTAAAATTTCTTCCAAGTTAATGTTGGGTGTCACACTATTGCTGAACATCAGAGCTTTATACCGACACCTGCAGCTTTATACCTGTGGCATAGGAGAAACGTGACTGGCAATAGTGGGAGGTTATTTAAAGCTCGTGTCACTTCTGCTCCATTCCAGAAGAGCTTAAATGGTATGCAATTAATATGTTTATGTGTTCTTAAATATGCAAGTCCATCATAATTAGAAGCACTGACTAGGATATCACAGCAGCACCTGTATTAGCTGTTCCTGTTTTATAGCACTGACATAGACGTTACGAACATTTAACTATGACGTAACCTTTGGATAGTTCTTGAGACTTCTTACTTACGTTTGTTTGTTTCAAATACCATCAGAAAAAAGGTTTTTGCACTGCTTTAATCACAGCTTTTTAGATTAAGAGCTGTTCAGTACAGACTTCATGGGCAATGTATTACCGTATTCCACAGTGACCTACTACAAGTCGAATTAATGACAAATGGCGAGGTAGGTTTTCAACAGGGATTTAAGACCGAATAATGAGAACACACATCAAAATAACATATGGGCTCACATAAATACTGTGGTATTAAAAGAAAAAGCAAAAATGTAATAAAAGGTGAAGTCTATTTATGTATATATAGCTAAGGATCTATGCTAATATGTTAGGTGGCTTCATTAATGTCAGCCACAAAGCACGACCCAAGCAGGTAATAACTGATGCCATTTGTTAAAAGCAGAGGAAAACCAGAAGTGCTTCAGAAGCTCGGTGACCATGTTGACACAAAGGAACCAGTGATGAATTTTAGGTTTCCAGCCATCTTAGAACTGCAGTTCAGGAACAATCTTTGGACAGACATGAACAACCTACACAGCTTTAAGATCAAAGCTGATAATTTAATGATGGAATTACATAAAACTGTGGACTGTGTTGGTGAGGGCAATTACTGACCCCCAGAAGGCTTCCTATAGTCTGTTCCACCAGAACATGGCCAGTTTAGTCTCAAACATTTGTGTCTTGTAAAGTTCATAAGAAAACAGACTGAACAATCAGCATTTTCTCTCACTGCATTTTTTGAAAACAAAACCATCGCATTTAAAAAAAAAAAGTTAAGACTTCAGGAGCCTTGTGAAATATATACCAATTTCACTACTGGTTCTTAATTCTTCTTGTGGGTAAGAAAGCAGTTTAGAATTGAGAGTTTATGTAAATAATCTTCTCTGCTCTGTTTGCACTGGCTTACCAGTATGTCTCCGTCCTTTATCTTTGTTATATCATATGTGAAACTTTCAGGGGCAGGAATCCTATATTGCTAAACCCCTAATGTATTCTTAAGTGCTGCAAAATAATACATGAGTAGTCTCACAGTGACTGCATTTGTAGACTGAGCATCATCACTCATCCAGTTAGCTTGATTCTTTCTATTGCTTTTTCTGCTCTTCTGATCCTTCTATAATTTGTGGGAAATTCAAATTAGAAACATAGAATGGTAGGGGTTGGAAGGGACCTCTGGAGAGCACTGAGTCCAACCCTCCCCTTGCCAGCGCAGGAACACCCAGGGTATGCCACACAGGAACAGATCCAGGTGGGCTGCAGGCAAGTATGCTGATAACCACTGCAGCCACATACTTCTCGTAAGAAGTCCATTCATTCGTACACACATTTAACAACCGTAGTACCTCACAGCATGATCCTTACAGTTTGCCATTCGTGTGCCTTTTTCACTACATGTTTCTTGTTTTGTGTAATCAGAGTAGTCTCTTTTGCTGTGAAATCCATGAAATTTCACACAATCTGGAAAACCGGTCTGACTTCCTGAATAATCAAGGAATTACTACTAAGCGTGCTAATTTCTCTGGAGCTTTCATTAAAGCATCCAATGTTGATTTCTTGCTAGAAAGAATCTACCTTAAACTTGTTGTACCAGCATCACTGGGAGGTCGCCCAATTTCTCCAATTTGAAATTCTCATTTATTCCCTGAAGGTCTATATAAGCCATTTTGATCCCAACATCATCTGCGAACTCATTCAGCTGATTAGTACCTACGTTCATAGCTGAATTGTTTCCAAAGTTCCATCTAAGTATAATCGGGATTTTTCATGCCAAGACTGAATGGCTGATGACTTGATGGCTTTACTGGAAAATACTGTTTGCTGTTGCCCCTTTTCCTTACAGATCCAGACCACCCTGCATCACTGAACTCTTTGCTACGTACTGAAACCTGAGTTCTTTGCAAATTTCTGCAGTTATTCCTTTTGATGATTTTGTTAGAATACTGGTAAAAAAAAAGGTTAAATGACAGGAACTAGAACAAATTTCGGTAAAACTACTAGAAACAGAACAATGTGCCTGGTATTGACTCACCTACACCTGTGTTTTCATACCCATAAAATAGATTTTAAAGCCCACATAATAATGTTTGGAATGGTGACTTTGCATTATTTCATTTTATCTAGTTTATATAAACCTACATCAACAATTAAAATTCTGAATCCAGTCCAAAAAGATCTGGTTGTATGCTCATCTCCGTCGTACTGCTCTGAGAATACTTGTACATTAGCATTTTTCCATGAATAGGATAAAAATACGTTTTTACCATGAACAGGAGATCCTTCCTCAGCAAACAGAGAAGGTTCAAGATTCTTCAGGGAACTTCTGCCCTCAAGTCTTGCAAGCAGCTTTTAAAGAAAAGACAGAAGAGACGTGCTGTTAACTCAACATAATGGATCTTGGGAATCAAATTTAAAGGATTCTGAGAACTGGGAGTTTCCCATGACGGCCTTATCAAAAAATTAGTCTGATTTTAAAAATATTTTCTTAAATACATATGGAAACCTATAGTCTGCACTACAGCAACAGAAGGTTCCATCTTTACAATTAGCACACAGATTCCATGGTAATAAGAAGTGGATATAGATTGGGGAAATAAAGCTTAAAAGAAAAAAAAAAAGACAAAGCTGCACAAGTAGACTAGCAAGAGGGATCGCCTCTGGTAAACAGCAGTGCTGCCGTTTGACAGAACAAAAGAAAGATCATTTGTAATAACCAGCACCTCCACAAAAAAAACTACCCGTTGAGAGGTGAAACATTACCCATCATTAGTCACTTGAGTCAGTCCCTCGAGCATTTGTGAGTAAAAACATGTACTTTTCATCTGGAAAGTTATACAGGACTCTTCTGGACTACAATCCTATTATATCATAGTTCCTTGTTCAAACAGAGTATGGATTAAGAATGATCAAAAGTAATTAGCCACCAGCAGCTCTGCAAGAACCTCTCTAAAGTGAGCTCCAATCTGTAAAGCAAGTTCCTCCAAAGCCCCTTGTAAAGCAAGTCCATTGTAAAACAAATTAGTCCAAAGGTCATGGACAATTTCTTAAATTGACAGGTCTTTGCATAGCAAGTAGACAGGTATTCACATAACTTGTGTTTTTTGTACTTCTGGCATACATTCACAAAGCAAGAATGAACGCTTCACCCAGTGCTAGAGCCTTTTATTGCCTACATGCATTACCACACGTGGGAAAGGGCACTGTCAGGATGCTCAGAGCACTGCCAGAGCACGGACCCTGGTGCCAAATATTTCAATATTTAAATCACCCAGCTGTCATTTAAAGATTTAAACAAAACAAATCCCGTTCAGTTTTATCCCATTCTCAACTGTCCTCCTGCCAGTCACCAAATGAGCAGCGAGCACACACCGCCTTATCTTGCTTTCCTCCCTGCCACATTGATGAGCAACATTTGCTCTGAATTGCCTTAAAAGTTGTTTGAACAGTTGTGTGTTTGCCTTTAATAGTAGGATAAAGCTCCATTAAATGGTCCTGAATTTACTTCAAGTGGTCACGATGGGAATCTAAGTGTGACATTTTCATTGACATTTTAACATTCCCTTCCATTAACAAAATGTCAATGTTTTTGCCTTTGTTTGCTTGTCCACAGATATTCAGAAAAGTTTTCTGACAGGTCCACTGAAGGGCCATAAAAACACTTGAATTGACCTTCTCTGGAGCTGCGGATCCTCCTGTTACATTTCACATGTTTGTGCAGCTCAGAAAACACTCAGTGAACTCTTGAGGATTTTGAAAACCAGTAGGGTTCTGTGACACAATATGTATGTACACAATATGTATGTACACAATACAGGAACGTATCTCAGGACATATAAACTAGGAGCTTGCAACTACCACGAGAACCATTGCAGACTAATGTGCAGCCCTCCCCTGCAAGCAGCTGCCTGTGTCTGGCTCTGGCCCCTGGCAAGGAGAGGCTGCGAGAAGGGCCAGGAATCTCTCACCCCCTTGTCCATCAGTGGAAGTTGAGAGAAACAGGAAAACCACCACAGGCTGCTGCTGGCTGATGCTCTTCATTTTTTAGCAAAGGAAGCACCACTCCGGCACTCGGAGATCATGGAGGCTTGATTGCTGGCACTGCTGGGGCCAGAAGCCACAACAACTCTTGCTGGTCTTAAGACATTTCTGCAGCCTCCTGTTCCCAAATTTATTTGTACAGTAATAAGTCTTCTGAAGTTTATTTCTTCTGGAAACAATGAGGCCCTTTCTCTTCTTAGACTCCTCTTTAAGCTTACTGCTAGAGCTTTAGCAATACATAGTAGATTGATCTCTATCGTTTAAATAGGAATCTGGGGTTATTTAAATGATGAGTTTCTAAGTTCATCTGAAATAAGTACAGGTGCTTACTCAGAGTGCTGCTCACGTGGGTCATTTATGCTAAGTCGCTGCTGATAGCACACCTGTGTTTTTATCAAACTCGTATTTACTTCCGAGTCCTGAAGCAGAATCTCCAAAGGCACTTGCCTCATTAGTGTCACGCTGGGAGCAGCGGGGATCCTGGCAGAAAGAGCTAACAATTTCCCTGCAAATCTAACAAAGGTTTGTCCGCACTACAGCGGAAGCGACCGAAGCGAAGCTACACAGGCATCTCTCCCCTCTGACGATGTTAAAGATGGGGACAATGCGGGTTTTCCCAAATTGGTCAAAGCCACCTTGGCTCTGTTGCAGGGGAGGCATTTCCATTTTGCCTCCTCACATTTAATTCCATAAAATGAGGAGTGGGGTCAGGGGTAAATCTACAGCATTTAAAGGGTGATCTGGATAGCGGACGTCAGGCGTCCCAAGCTTTGTCACAGACAGCGTACAGAACGCAGCAGCACAGTGCTGCCGAAGAGACCCTTTGACTAGGAAGAGTTTGGGAAAACAAAACACCCAATAACAATTTGAAATGGCGTATTAGAGACTTCAGATCCTGTAACTTAACCGTAGATGACCATTTCTTCTTTCATAATGCTCTTTATCCTCTTCTACACTAAACACCACCTCTTAGCAACCTGCTAGTGGTAGGTCTTCGTTCTTTGGTGTTCTTCAAAAGTGTAATCATGCTACCAAGAAACTGCACACACGTGCTGTTATCTGCAGACAACAAACTATACAGCAAGCCAGGCAACAGTTGGGTTAAATTTCATTAATGACAAGGCTGAAGGGACTCAAATATTTCAACTATGTCTTTTATAATTTCTCAATTTCATCTTTTTAATAAAGAAATATGCAGATGGACAGTCCCACTGAGTAATACATGATATGCTTGCACCATATTAGTTTCAACGAAGCTATGCATAAATGTAAGCATACACGTAGGTCTTGTCAGGAATGAGATATTGCTTCATTAAAATGTTAAAGAAATTCAAATTAAACACTCTAGCTCTGTCAGAGGCTGTGAGCTAAGCTACAGGCTATTTACACATACAAACCTATCTTGAGTAGGAGACAAAATTTAATTTTCAACCACTATAACCACTCTGAGCCTTTGTAAACTTCAGGCACGAAGACATATGCAAGCAATTCATCATTTATTTTACTGTGATATACCAAAGTTGTTTTGCAAGAAGTTCTAATTTGTTGTATTAATTATATTCAATAAGAGTACAAGACTGCGGTCTTAGTACAACTCTCAGTAAAACCTGATCTTACGCATGAGGCTATTTGAGGAAGTACTGGTTTAGATTAAGTATCTTCTGTTTCATGGGCTTTTACCATGTTTTTTTTTCCTGGAGGATGTACTTGTACGTTAACCTTTCTTAACCCATCGATTAGCAGTTTCTCTCTCCTTCAGGTTTGGTTATCCATTCCATCAGAGGCAGCTGCCATGTGGCAGTCACTCCCTGATGGCACCACTTACGTGAACAAATAAATGCATTTAGCCACTTGGACACAAAGCACAACTCATGTCCTTAATTTGTGTACCTGCTGATAGTGGACAGCTGGTGCTATTTTTATTTTTTAAGTGTCAAAATGTCTGAAGAACTCAATCCCCCTGAAAAAACTACAGAGTTTTAATAAGAAATAAGTATTATCACATGATCCTATGCTTCTATGTGCAATACTCAGCATATTCTGATATAGTAACACACAAATCTCCAAGTAATTAACTTGCTGATTGCAAGTAGTAGTCACTAACAAACAAAACAGGAAAAAAAAACCGAACAGATCCCCAAACTCAAACTCCTTTTCTCCGAATAATAGGAAAGCAATTCCACCTTCCATACTGTTTATTAAACCAAGCCTCTGTCGCAGCTCGTCTCCCCTACCACATCCACTCCAACCTTGGGAAGGTGAAGAGCAATGAAAAGATTTATAAAGGAATTACTGGACCACCTGAATTCAACCCGGGCAGCCAGGGACACAAAGGAAGGACTGAGACCCAGGCCACCCTCACCCCAGCACGAACCCGGCTGCCTCAGCCAGCCAGCCAGCCAGCCGCTGAACACCCTCCAGCGAAACCGAAGCGTTTCAGGGACGACTCAACACCCCGAGGCGCCTCCCCCGCCGCTCCCCTCTGCGTGAGGCGCACCCCCGGCGGTGCCTTCCCGGCCCGGCCCCCGGGGAGCGCAGCGCCGGACTGAAGGGGCCCCGCTCCCCCCTCTCTCAGGGGAGGCGGCAGACAGAAGGGAAGCGAGAGGGCGCGGCCCTGCGGCACGGCTCCCTCCCCCCCGCCTTCCCTCACACACCGCCCCCTCGGGAGACTCCGCGGTCGCCGGGCGTTCCCCTCCGCCCGCCCCAAGGGGGTGGGGGACGGAGCTGTGCTGGGGGCGGGCGAAGGGGAGCGCCCGGAGCTTCCCTTTCCCCAGGCTCTGGCCTCGCCTCCCCCTCCCCGCCCGCATGGGGAAGGCGGTGCCCGGCTCCCCGCGGCTAAGGGGAACCCGGGGGGGGGGAAATGGGGAGGGCAGCGCCTCACCTGAGTGCCCGACTCCGCCCCCCGGAACGCGTCACCCATGGCGGCCGCCAGGGGAGGGGGCCGCAGCTCTCCCCGCTCAAGGACGCCTACGGCTGCTGCGCACGCGCGCTGATGCCGCTTCCCGGCGCCCGTGGCCCAGAGCGCGCTCTGCGCATGCGTGGCCCGGCCCCCC
>JAAGNO010022935.1:0-24642 GCA_033439905.1 Ceryle rudis | reverse complement strand
TCTGGCAGGGGGGTTGGACTAGATGACCTTTCGAGGTCCCTTCCAGCCCTTAACATTCTATGATTCTATGATTCTTTCCCTTTGGGAAGTGAGTGAAGTTAATAGTGAGCATCTGACATTTGTCCAGTGACTGGCGCAATCTTAACGCTTGACACTCTCTTCTCCACCAAGCTGATGGAGATGGTAGTGTATCACTTCAACCCCTTGTCCCAGCAGAGTCCCACCACCCTCCAAGATGTCACCATGCTGAAGTTTTAACCTGTTTAGTGACACTGCACAACACTGCTACTCACCTGATCTCATCAGGAAGCAATAAACTCTGTCAGGAGTATTGCTCAAACAAAAAATTTGCTTTCCTCTTCTCTCCCTCAAAGTGGTATCATTTGGCTTCAGTGACCTTATTGCATCTTCATCCACGGAAGCCTTTTTCAGGACAATTTGGAAGGTTGTGCCCCACCTTAAGTACATGTACTAGTGTAACAGGGAGTGCTACATAGAGAGAACACCAATATTTTTGCTATCAGACAATCTGACCCAAGAACTCAAAAACTCATGTGAACAATGGGGCAAATAGAAGCTGGGATAGCCTATTCATGTCTCTCACAACACTGTTATCATTTTTTCCTGTTAACTGACAGATTTTTTGCATTCAGGAATTAACTCAATTTAGTCTCAAATGATCAGGGCTTGGATTTAACACACCCTCTGACAGCACAGTTGCCAGTTTAATGTGGTCATCTGGCCATACTGGGAGTTCTCTTACTTCTTGAGCGGAACAGTATAGTATCCCCATGCCTGCAGTGTTTTTTCAAAGGAAAAAAACCCCACATTATTTTCCTTTCTCCTGCCTCTATAATACCATCTGACAGGATGCAGAGTTCACAATTCATGACTCAAGTGACCTCAATGTTCCCATTACCCATGGCTCCATCTTAGGGGATTTGCAGAGCTGTCCTTGTATTTAAAAGAAGTTTCTAAATCCTTGAATGGTACTACTGAGGATTAATGGGAATGTCACTTTCCAGCAATTATCAGAAATCAAAATGTACCTTTCTGCAAAGGGCTACCACAAGGCTTAGACATTTTAAAAAATGCAAGAATAAACTCTTGGTTTCTAATGAGGAGTTAAAAATAAAAAGAGAATTTGCAGCCCACTAAATAACCTCAAATGATTGCCTATCTGAGGTCCAAAGTTTTTTAAGTATTTATTTGGGAAAATGCGTGCTCCATTTACTTGGGGAACCCAGAAGAGACTTTGCTATACTCCATAGATAATTTAAAATGCTCACTGTGTACATTATAGTGCAAGCAGCTGCAGAGATGTGAAACTGTGCAACAGTGAAGGATGAGTGAAGAAAACCACGAGTGCACTGCTGGGGCAGGGAGTGGAGCAGTTGAGAACAAACAGGGCAGCTCAAGCCTGCTTGTGGACTGCTAGGGGCAGAGATGGGGATCACAGCTGGCAGAAATCAGTTCCAGTTCCAAAAGCTGGGAGTTAGGGAAACGCAAACTGGCTGGCCCAGCACCAGTACTGCAAAAATCCTTTCCTTCCTGCTTGAATTCAAAGGAATAAACACAGCTTCACAATTCACAGTGCTGCACTATAATACCCAGTGGTTTTTTTTTTTTTGTATTCGTATTGATGTTTGTTCTATCTATTGGAATCAAGTGAACTAACTTTTTCCTCACTTGTATGACCTTTTGTTACTCCTGCTTTCAAAACATATTCAGCATCCACTCTGGCCTGGCTTCAGTCATCCCTCTGGGCAATGGAATGAGTTCAATCAGCTGCAATAAGATTTGGACACCATCATATAGCATACAGAGAAGAATACCTGGCAAATGCTGTATGTGAACCCAGAGCCAAAGGGAAACTCCTGCAGCCAAAGGAGTAAGTGGCATATCTCCATTTGACTTTGGGACTGCAGACTCATGTCCAGGGCTTTGCTGGGAGCGTGAGCCATTGGTTTCCTGGCACAATAAAGTGTCATCATGAAAGCAGAGATCCTTGTAGTCCCTGTGGTCAAAGTGTGTTAACCGTTGCAACAGGGTGTCTTCAAACTGCTGCTCCTAAACATGTAAACGTGTGTAGATGCACAGTGCACGGAGCCTCACCATTGGACGTCAGTCACTTCTATGAGGCAGGCTCCCCAGGAGTACACGAAGTGTGACTATGGGGAGGAAGGAGCGTAGCAGGTTTGGGAGGTAGAATGTGACATTGGCTGATGTGGAGTTGGTCTTATGGAGTAGCAAGTGTTGGGGGCGGGGGGGTGAGAGAAGAGTGGAGTTAGCAGACAAAGTTGGATTCAGTTTGGGAAGACATTTGATTTTGAAAGGAAAGCATGACAAGTTCTCAAGAGTGTTTACTAGGAACTTGAAAGGTGGCCACTTACACTGTTGCAGAGGAATTTTGTTAGAACTTGAGGAGTAGGTTTTATCTCCATACACAGATGCTTCCAGCTTTTGGATTATATATCCTTATAGTACATGAGATGAAAGAATTAATACAAACATCTTAATATGTGCCAGAAGATAATGCTTCTTTAGACTGCATTTACTTCATCAATAAAACAGGTTGTGATACCAGTACCTGGAGAAACTGCAAAATCATCATGAAAGGGAAGAATGCTGTGTGAATTCACTCAAGTGAATTTCCAGGTCTCTGAAACTAGAAATGTAATAAATTTACAAAAGCCCGGCAGCAAAGGTACCCCAACAACCCAAGAGGTGCATCCCATCTGACCCAAATAGAAACTTTTGCTACCTGAGCACAAATCAACTCACATAATGACATTGCAGCTTTGTTGTAGCACCGTTTCCAGGAGACAGACCTCTTGTCGTTTATTGCTCATCTCATGTTGTCACAGATGTTTTTCTAACAGCTTACTTGTGCTCTAATTAGGGAAAAGAATCCAAGTCTTAAGAGTGGGCTGGTCTCAAAGTGCAGACTACAATGTATTCACAAGCCCTGAAGGCCTAACAAAGCCAATAAATTAAAGCTCACAAACCATCTTTGTGCTGACATGGTTTGTCTTCCAGGGCTGACTTGCCTGGATATGATTTTATAATGATGGTAGCCAGAGTTGTGAACAGCAGACTAAAAGAAGCCCTTCACACCAGTGAATCTGAGATTTGAGTATTTATTTTACTGTAACCTCAGCACCAACCTGTGAGATAAATCTAAAATGCGTGCAGGTAGGTGATTGGTTCAGGTGAATCAAAGGTCCGAGATTTGTCAAAAAGGATTTCCTTCCCACTGCCCTGCCCACCAAACATTAGCTCTGGTAGTTAAATATTATTAGAAGAAAATTAGCAGAGATATCAGATGCAATGTCTGGAGATGGAAGATACTCAGACTGAAAGAAGTACCATGTGCATGCCCTGAAGTAGCTCACCATGGAGTTCATGTCAACACTGACCATAAGCATCAGTAAAGAATATTGTACATGTAATTTCTAGCACAAGTGTGTTTGCAGTATTCAGAGGTTGTCTGGCTGTCTGACTCTCTCTACAATACCAGAGCCAGTGATAACTCAATCCTGAGTGTTATAAAAAAATAATAAACCACCTCCACTAGGGTCATTGTCATGGAATTATTGTCTTTTTTTGCAACAAAAGAAAATAAAAGTGCGGCTTTTCAGAAAGACCTGCTTTCTCAAAACCAACATTTTTGTTGTTTTGTTTTGTTCTGCTTCAAATTTATTCCACCAAATTTTACTTACAGTTGTAGGAATTTCATCTGATATTAACAGGAACATGAGTATCTTGAAAAGCTTAAAATAAAGGATGGTTTTAAAAGTGGGGCATGTAGAAGGGGATTATTTTTATTTTCATTAGTGAAGGCAGATCTAAACCACCAGAACCACAGCAGTCTGAAACCCTGGTGGATTTTCAGGTCCTTCTTTTCTCCTTTCAGAAACTGAAAAAGATAAATGAACACATCCAGAAAACATACCTTTGAACCAAATACACATTACTTTTTATTTGTGGGTATATGAAGGAGTTTTATCTTAAAAAGAAAGTGGCAGTGACTCTAAATACATAGGTTCTAAAAACTGTGATCATTTTCTCTGCACTGAGATGCAGATGTTTTTACTACAGCATTGTGTGGGAATTCTATAGTCCACAGAGAGATGAAAGATTACCCATGTCACACAAGAATGCATTTCACTGGCATCCTAGAAGCTCTGTGCTACTTATAGAAATGAATATCTTAAATGGGTTTTTAGCATCAGATAAGTATTGACTGTAAAAGCATTCAGATACATTTCCGTCATCTTTGCTCAAGCATATTCACCAAATTATTCATATAAGGAAATGCTTGTTTACTGTAATGTTTATTACTGTTTCACATTGAAGTCTACCTAGTAGGGAGCATAGCTCGTAGAGTCTAGCTAGTATATTGAAAGAAATGTTTTTTAAACAGTTTTACTGTCAAGCATTTATCACACACTTAAAGTGATAAACATAATCAATTAATGATGTTATCCTTCATCTCCATTTCTGCATCTACTTTAGCCTCTGACATTCAGAAAGTTAACAAAAACCAAGAAGTTATGCTAAAGAGCCCTCTTTAAGGACTTTTAAAATATTGTTGTGATTAGTGCTTTGAGAATAATTAAGAACGAAAAGAAAACGTTGAAACACATTAAACTTGTTTACTTTCCACACAGTGTTTACAGAAAACTTGCATCCTCAAAAAAAATGTTTTTTCAGATGTGCTTGGTTAGTGCCTATGTAACCATTTACTTGTAATTGGTCACAGAAGTCTAGTAATACAATTTCTCTGCAGCAACTCAATGAAATTACTAACTTTCACAGAACAAATATCCACATGGGTAAACTTCAAATCCAGCATCTGTGAATATTTATGAAGGCAAATTTGAATGTTACCATATTTACTCTGCCTGTAAAATATGCAGGCCTAGCTGTTGAAAATATCTTTACAAAGTCAAACAAATATTTGAACCATTTTTTCTTTCTCTGCCTGTAGTTGTGGCAAAACTGAAATGTTAGGCAGATGCTCTGCAATCTTCTTCAGACTGCAGTCAGCCTCTCTGACCCTGGGCCTTTTGGTTGGACCAATTTTTAATTGGGTTCCAATCTATGTGATCCATTGCAGTAAAGGATCAAACTGCTTATGCTGCCATCATGGCTTGCTTAAAAAAACTTTCCATGTCAAACTAGTAAGGCTGTTACTCTGCTTAGAAAAGAACAGCATTTTACAAGAAAGATAATCAGAGACATATTGTAGTGAAATGAGAACTTCATTGGAGAAAAATCGCCCTATCTTTCTTTGAAACATGGTTTGGAATTGGGAAATTCCAAAATGTTTTACTTTCCACTGAACAGAAACTGTTCTATGGTATTTTAGGAGCCTACTAGTGAAATGGCTCAAAGGGCAGGATTATCAGATTCAGAGTATTGTCTGCAGAAGTGAAGCACACAAGGCAAGAGGAAATTCAGATGTAAATGAATATTTATAAAGATGTGTTTAGACTGTGATAGAAGTACAACAAATCTGAAAGTCCTGTTCTCTATGTGAACAGATGAGCCCATGTACATTGGGTCCAGATACCCCAGGACTTCTGTTTGGGCACAGATGAGTTCTCCATCACATCAGTGGTGACTTTGATGCCACCCAGGTGCAATGGGCTCAACGTGCCATCTTGAGTATGTGCAACAATCATAACATGTTCCAGCTGTACTGGACATGGTGAATGTAGACAGACTTAGTATTTCTTACACAGTGAGTCCCACATGCTTTGGACAAATGTGTCTCATTGTGCATGAGACATGGGATGCTAGGTATCCAAAAATATACTGGGTTACTATTCAAGGCAATATCCAGAGTGTCAGAGTTGGTTGGCAGGAAACTGTTGCAGAAATACTAACTAAAGAGAGTTCAAAAATGCAAAATTTTCACCTTCTCAGGACCACTGCCACTTTGTGTACTGGTGTATGTGCATTGTAGCTAGAAAGAATGGAAAATTATTGCAAGTCAAAAACCGTTTTCACTAAGATAATTTGCAGAAAACAAAGAACAATATCTATAATAAGTGAGTGTGATAGAAACCCCCTTTTTTCAAAGCCAACACTCTTATATCTTGTTCCATAATGCAGTTTCTATCAATTGCACAGGGATGACAAGATGGAGGAAACCAAAAGAGAGGCAATCAAGTAGAAAAAAAAAATGATGATTTTGTGAGAATTTCTATCAGTTTTTCAGTTTGTTTTGTAAGAGTCTGTGAAATAATTTCAGGAGACAAAAGGCTATTTCATCAGTTAGGATTCATACTGTACAGCAAAAACATACAACAGAAAGTAGATAACTGGAACAAAAAAAAAAGATACTTTGTCCTTGTGCCATAGTGATTGCTGCAAACACTGAGTAAACCATAGCTAGGAATAGCCTGATCACATGGCAGAGCATCCCACTTTCTTTAACAGTCCTTCACTGGCACTGTGTTTTTTGAATTAGTCAATATTTTGTGGATAAGAGAGATGCATTTGGAAAAGTTGACTAAAGAATTGTTGGAAGAAGTGGATAATTTATCATAATTTTGTGTGCTATTTTAAATAAATACAAATTTAAAATAATTAGATTTCCATATTTATATATTCTTCTTTCTCCCAGTGGTTGTCTCTTGCTTACTTCTGAGGCTTCTGTCCTTCCTTGATCTCTATGTACGGAGATCTTTGTGCCTTCCTGAGCGCCAACTGATTAACATATGCTGATCTGCCCAAACATATCTCAGTGCAAAATTAGAAAATTAACCTTACTTTCAGGTAGGAAACATGGAGAAATTTTTAAATTATAAAAATAGATATCAAATGATATTTAACCCCCCCCCCAAATTAGTCTAATCTATAAAGCAGTTTAGCTGCCTAACTTCCATGGAAATAGACTGCAGAATTATCTTAGCAGCTCTGTCCTTCCTCTTCCACACTCTACAACTTCTGGGGAATTTGGTATCCCAAAGCCAGTTGGCTTCTAACATGACTTTGGGCTTAAAAATATCTCTACAAGTTTCAGCCATGCCTATCCACATTTGTGCAGCAAATAGCAGAATGAGACCTCAGTCCTCTGTTCACAGTCACTCATTGTTGTGGCGGAAGCAGAAGAAAGAGAGAGAGAAACGTCACTTATTTGAGGGAATGGGACTTGGATGTGCTTACAGCTGCCTAATCAACAGCTGCAGTTGCAATGCAGCCCCATATGGGCTGGCACGTAAGGCTCAAGTGGCACGAATGGATCTTGCTCTCACTGTATTGTACTGCCAAATGCTTTGATATGGGCTCCTCATTAACCAGTGACTGATTAATGGCACCTAATTAAAGCAGGGGAGAGCAAGAAGAATGGAGTGGTGGATGTATTGGATACCACAGAGCATCCTGTCGCATGGCTTGCCTTGAATGTGCGTTTGTTGGGGTGACTAATAATGCAAACCCAGGAATTAACTCTCCCAGCTGATGCTATTGTTTCTAGCAGAAAGCTCGCCTGTCACAAGGATTAATTCAATCTATACTGTTATTTAGTCAGCAACAACAGATGTTCATTCAGCTATCTCGGCAGAAGAAGATGGCTCCACTAAACACTAGCTCTTGTATGACACCCCAGGAGAGTCATTTTGGTATCAGCTTCTGATCCTCGGCACCCTTTCACATCTAGTGATCTATATGCATTTTATTCTCTGTGTGTGATTTTTAAGATATGTATTTGGCAATAGTATCTCAAATAAAGCTGTACCCCTTGTGGGAAAATGTGAAAGATCAATATTCACATGAGGAAAATGGAAATTCAGTTGAGGAGAAACAAGCGATTTGTTCTCTTCCTGTGACGTCTCTCCTGCAAAAGCTGCCTGCCCAGCCATCCTGTCCCTTCAGCGGGGGAAGCAGGATTGCCAGCAGCCAGTTTTTCCACTGTGGTAAATGTCACTGCCATCCTTTGACCAGGTCCTCAGCTCACCTCAATAGCTGGCTGCCAGCCCACTGCACACAAAGGGCCCACTCCATCCCTCTCCTCCTCTGCCAGTCCCCGAAGCAAACCTGGCACAAGTGGCAGAGGAAGAAGGACTGGTATTATTAAACAAGCTAAAATTTCTCCAGGCCTGGCATGTGGAGCTGCTGCATTTGGTACCTCCACACGTCTGACACAGCTGTCTACCCCCATGGCTGACAGATGAGATTTTTGTCGGTAATCATCTGCCTGGCAAGGATAAAATCATGAGATCACACACCGATTCTTTGTTTTTAATAAAAGCAGTTTCCAGCCCAATTGCTTATCTGAAGACAGATCACCAAGGATCTGCCATGTCTGCTGTGCAGCTCCCAGCACTCCTCATGTGTCCTCCTTGGGTGGGATACTTTCCGGTGGGAGGAAGCTTTGGAGACTGAGTCTCCTGCTGACAAGCCATTGGGATAGGAAAAGGTAAAAACTCCCCCAAGTTTTGCTCAGAGAGGCCCTTGCAGACCATGTTATTTAAGGAGCAGGGCTCAGTTCCCCTGGGAGACCTGTCAGTCCATCCAACAGCCCTGCACTGCCCCTGGGAAACCTCCTAGGTGCGTATCCCGTGGATTGCTGCCTGACAGATGGGGACAGGGTGGAAGGATGTTGCAAAAGGCAAAAATGGATTTTCCATTCCCTCACAACAGGACATGGCTGAGCTTGGGAGAACTAGAAAAGGTGTGGGGGATGACTGAGGTGTGTAAATCCTGAAAGATCTGGAGAAGATTGGTACCTCCACACATCTGACACAGCTGTCTACCCCCATCCATCCCTGGATGTGTTTAAGAATCACTTAGATGTAGTGTTGGGGGATATGGTCTAGTGGTGAACTTATAGAGTAGGGTGAATGGTTGGACACAATGATCCCATGGGTCTTTTCCAACTTAGATGATTCTGTGATTCTGTGAAGATTAAGTGGAAAGAGCCCCTCCTCCTGCCTCAGCACAGAACTAAGGGCATCCTTTAAAATGAGCAGGCAGCAGGCTTAAAACAAATAGAGGAAGTCCTCTTTCACACAGTGGAAGTTAAGCTGTGGAACTTACAGGATGCTGCCAAGGCCAGAGCCCAATTGGATCCAAGAAGGGTTATATGAGGGCTGCACCAGGGATGGCTATTAAACCTTTCAGCCTGCCTCAGCTCATCAAGTCCCTGAGGCACTGGCAGCCAGAGTCTGCAGAGGAGGGGAAGGATCACCTGAGAATGACCCGAGTTTCCTACTCCCTTTCATAAGCATTTCTGGGAACATTAGAGAACTCCTCGTACAGGGACAAGGTAAAGGCTTCACTGCACCCAAGAGGGAGCACAGGGTAACCTGCACTATTGTTCTGACCCAGGCTGGCCATTCTTTTGCATTCATATAACAAATTACAGGCATTGTCTTATGAAGTGAACAGAGGCAGGTAAAGATGTTTGAGAAACCATTACACTTGCCAAAAATACCTTTCAGGGGACTAAAATTGGTCTAAGTGATTCAGCCTGATTTCAGAAAATAGTGTGGTTACCAAAGAAAATACATGAAGGGAAGAACAGTGAAGTACCAGAACCATTCTTGTAAACTTTCTTGAAGTTAATATTTTTTCAGAAACATCATCATGAGCTAAAATACTGATGTTCTTAAAATTAATTGTAAGAAAGGGACACAAGGCAGGAGGAGGCTGGGCTAACAGGCCTGCACATCTCTGGGCACCAGCAGGCAGGAGCAGAGATGGCTGGAGAACAAGAATCCCAGCAGCCTGGCACATGCTGAAGTAGAGCCATTTTCACTCCCAGAAGCAGGGCATTGCAGGAAATTCCTGAGCAAGGTGAGGCTGCAGCCTCCTTGCCAGCAGCCTCCCTCCAGGTGTAAAGGCCCTTCCAGGGGAGGCTGCACAAGGCCACAAGGTCCCTCCCACAGTGGAGGATTTCACAAGCAGGGTGGCTTCCTTGGCTCAACAAGGCCTTTGATGAGACCACTGCTCTTCTCATCACCTTCGCTGCTGCCCATAGCAAACACCAGGCACACACATTTTGCAGAGGAGAGGCCAAAGGAACAACAATTATTTTTATGGAGGAATGAAGGCTGCCAGATGGGCTGCAAACCCACCTGGGAGCCAGTGGCAGTTTCTGAGGGCCAGAAAGTGCCTTCTGGGGGCCTGCAGGCATATGCTGCAGATATGAGCATCTGGGGAGAAATCCCTACCTTTGCTTTGAAACCACTGACCCCTTACCCTTTGTGTGAAAGAAGAAAGGTGAGAATTCAATCCTCCAGGCAAAAGATGAGTGGAAGGCAACATGCATCCACACCAGAAGAACTCCTGAAGGTATTCCCATCACCAAAATTATCAGCTAACTCAGAGCTGTCCAAGCAGAGAGAATTACCAGAATTAGTAATTATGAGCTCACTGAAACAACAACATAATCAATAGGGGTTGAATCACATTAGTGGTCATATTCTGAGAGGACGAATCAGATGCAAGATATACCCTACTGAACTATAAACTACTTATAAGAGCACTCTGAAAGAGTATTTACAAATACACTGCTGTTCAAAGCTGGATGTATTGTTTCAGAGGAATTGGGGAAATGAAAACAAGGAAAGAAATTACATTGACAAGTGGATTTCACTATAACGATGCCTTTGTAAAGCCTATAAAGAGGGCATCTCTTGGTGCCCATTATCCATTGGAAAGCAGGGGATGGGGTAAACCAGTGAAAGGCTGGAACAATCCAGATTTACATCAGCTAGCAATGTCATTTCACTAGAAATGCCACAAAAGTCACAGGTTTATCTAGCTAATCATGTGGAGCCTTGTGTAATTACATTAAGGCCAAAGGGATTCTTCCCTTGACTGCAGGAGGCAACAAATCAGGCCAGCAATTAAGAAAAAGAGCTGTAGTATCTTAGGTATTTGTTAGTCACCATCAAGCAGATGAACTTTCTCCATACTTTTCACCCTTGAAGCCAGAGCACTGGTGCTGAGTGCTCTGGCTGTCATTCAGCAGAACACTCTGACGGGTAATCCAGCCGAAGCCCACAGGGCAACTCAGGTGTTTAATGGCAAACACGTGCTTAAATGTGTTGCTGGATTAAAGCCAAAAGGGTTAGCACCTTCCAGCCCGCAGTGATTTGGATCCCAAGGACTGTGTTGTGTGGACAGCAGTTTCTCAGCCCGTGGACAACTGGTGGTCCCTGAGATATGTGGAGATCATCTGCAAAATGTTGTCTGCTGTGGTTTTGTTTTGAGCCATGCTCAGGGTTTGCTATACAAACAGAATGGGAAAGCTAACAAAAGAAAATCAGAGATTAACCTGGTTTGGTTGGTTTGTTTGTAAATAAGAAGTATGTCGCAACATGGTGTTAAGCGATCTGAATTTTCTCAATGAGGGGGAGGTTTGGCCTTGGATTACAATTTTTCAGACATTTATGTTATCACACGTAATTAAAAAACAAACTGTAAATAATTTCCTGTTGACTGACAAGTCACATGCTGGTCAAATCTCTGGAGGCTGTAGCTGTTCCTGTAAAGGAAAGAAGGAAGCCTTGTGGATTGTGAAAGCAGGTGAAAAAACCTCAGAATTATTCTTTCTGCTCCTGGAATAATAACCAGAATTAGACCATGACCTTTTCAGAGTGAAGGGTGTAATTTAGGAAATCAAAGTTACTGCTATGTCTCTGAGGCAAAAAAAAATTAATAAAAATAGTGGTTTGATCACATTTACTTCTTTTTATAAACCTTGAAAGCCAGGATGTTCAGTATTTAGACTGATGCTCCCTCTGCAAAAGTGGAAATCCACTAATGCACATAAAAAGGAATATGGGGGAAAAAACCGCCCTGAAACATCAGCTCCCATATACATATATCTTTGTGATGTCTTGGTTTTTATAGTATTCAAATGTGGAGGTTATTTTCACCTCCTCCACTGCCTCATGAATTCCCCTGGGGATTGTGATTTGAGCTTCAAACAGGGAGAAAGAAAAAAATTCTTTTTTATCATGGAAGATGATAAAATGGGCAGAGACAAGAAAGGCTCCTTTTGTTCTGATCTTTCAGGCCTCAATACATGCTTCAGTTCATGCAAATATGTATTTAAACCTCTTACAAAGGAACAGTATACATTCTATTTACTTTTTTAAAAAATACATTTTGATTTTAATATTGCATGTATTATTTTTCCTTTCTGGTATAGAAAAATGTTGTTGTCTTTATTTAGATAATTTCTGTTATTTCTGTCCTCTGTTGCTTGTTATTTATTGAAGCTTAAGATGTTATGGTCTCATATAAATCCTTCTTAATACATGGATTATTGATCCTATAATCCATAATAATATTGTCTATTCTGTCATCTAGCTGCTAGACATAAACACTAAAAATACACATGCTAAAATTAGTTGTGAGGTTATACTCAGAAAAAAAACCCAAACAATTAACAGGGGCAGTAAATGGCATTTCTAAATAAATATTGTGATTTCTCTCCAAAAATGCCTAAGAGAGTTCACCATATTGGATTTGTGGTCTCTTAAATTTCAGTTTTAAAAAAGAAAACAATTTTTCAGTCATACAGACAACCTTAAATATAAAGTTTGTTTTCATTTTATACTTGCAATATAATTTATTTTTTTAAAACACTTTTGAGGAAAGCACTTTGGCTCAGGTTACTTTGAAGGGCTCCACCAAAACTGTAATGGGGATCAGTTAGATTTAACAGGAAAGTTTTATCAGGGCTTCATTATAAGGCACCTGGCACTTAATATGCCATGGGCAAGAGATACAAGCCTGGATCTATAGTGTGCTCAGATTTTGAGGCTACTCTGTGATGCCACCACCCACTCATTTTTGTATTGCTCCAATGCAGGTCTGGAAGACACCCCTGATCTGTCCTTATGGGCAAATTTTGCTGTTGGAGGGGATATTGACTATCAGAGGGCTGCTGCTTTCCCTGCAAGGCCACCTGTGGGAGGTTAGGCATCTCTCTGTTCAAACCCAGTGTACCTGGAGGTTAATGGGTTGTTGCAATCTTCACATCCAAGTATGAGTTTGGTCCCACATCTGAATTTTGTTTGCAAATGCATCCTAAATGTAATGTTATCATAAAACTGAGCAGAATTCAGGTTTTGACAGCTAGTCTGTGCAAGATTTCAGCTTTATGGAGCTGTGAAGTCTGCACTAAACCATCTCATAAAGTCAGGTCCAGCTGTGACAAGAGTGTGTCTGAGCAGGAATCGGGGCACTGTCCGGCACCACACTCACTCCCTTGCTTCTGGTGCTCTTAGAGTTAAAAAACAACACATGAGCTCAGGAAAACAATCAAACCATCCCAGTGACTATGGGCTGTCACAGAGGCTGTTGTTTACTTGTATCAAATCCAGGAACTGGGTCATGTTTGAAAGCCTGAAAGCCTGAGCTGTGAGCACCTCCCCCATGCCTGGGGCTTTGCAGCTTCCTTGCTCATCCCTGGTAGTTGGGAGGACCTCAGGGGAAGTGCTGCAGGAACATGATGACCCCTGTGCTGGTAGCTTTGGTTTGTGGGTCTAGTCCCTGGAGATCAACTCCCCTGTTCAGAGACAGTTTCTCCTGAGCTGCACAGCACCTCGAGCTCTCAGCAATTTCCAATCCAGTGACCATCATCCCAACATACCTGCACTCCTGCAGTGCACGTCAGATTGGGATGAGGCAGCAAAGGACTAGTGAAGGACCTTACAGATGACACAATTAAATTACAAAAGATTCAGATTGACATTTTTCAGATATATTGTGAAGTTCATTCAGCTGTTTTTGTAGGGAAGGCGGATATGTTTTCACAGCAAACGTACATGCCTGCCCACTCGCACTTCATAACTTTTTAGCCTATCATTTTCAGCCTTGTTTTATGGGATGGAGTTTGACAGGATGAACTCAAATACGTTAATTTTCTAAAGTTTCAAAAAAGGAGTGGAAGATGGACCCTGACAGTTCTTCTACTGGGAGATGGATGAGACCAACTTGTACTAAATGGCAGGAAATTCATACAGGAAAGCCATCATGACTGCTATAAATGTCAAAAAAGCTTCAGTTAGAAATTACATTGCATTTGATACCTGAGATGCAAAGCTTTAGGAAATCAGGCATCACTAGTCCTGCTGCTCAAGGACTTGGACATTTGGGAAAGGGACACTGGGAAACAGGATTATTCACTGACTTGGGCTGATTATGTCAGGAGATTGGCTCTGCTTGTGACAGATGAGGCAGAGGCAGTTGATTTAGCACTTCAATATACTGTTCTCATTAGTGAGAATTCTAATACTTGTAAAGAATGTATAGTGGTTTCAGTAGGGACTTTTATACATCCACATAAATATTGCCAAGTTTTCGTTTAATCCAAAATACACGTATATTAGAGAGCAACCATATTCCTATTTCTCATTCATAACATGTATATATATTCCCCTTAGACACATAACCATGTTTTCTCTGACAAATCCTTTCCTGCACTTGTGGATCAATTAGTATTATTTCTGTATTGTCCCCATCCATAATCTTTCATTTTAAAAGATCACAGAAGAGGAAATAAATCACGTAAACCCCTCATTCACCATGGTTGTATCGTGATGGTTATGTTGCTATGGAAACATCTGTGTGAAGAGACTATGAAGCTTTTGGAGATTAGCATAGTATCCCAGATTTCCAATTATGTCATCAGACTGGATTTGTAGTGGTGTAAACTGACATAACCACAAAAAAAAAAAAAAAAAAAAAAAGTAATTTATAACAGGCAAGGATCTGAACTGGAAATTATTTGAGAAAAAACCCTAATGATTTACATGATAGGGAAGCTGAATCTAAAACTGCTGCTGACCTATGCATATTTGAAAGGGTGGGCTAAATTCTACTTGAATAACCCTGGAATATTTTTTGTTTTCTAATATGTCCTAAGAGTCAAGAGCGCAGCTGGAAAACACAATTTCTGACTTTGGCTGAATTTCAGTGGATAGTGCACTAAATGTGGTGATGTGGTGGGGACATGGCTGTCAGCACAGACTACACTGAGTCATGGATACATGCATAAGTTGTCCTCACTGATCCCTGTGAATGCTCAGACCTCACTATGCTCAGTCAAACCCACTAGCTCCACACTGTGTATCTGGGCGTGTTTTCACGTACAGCAGCTGTTCTTCCACCTGTAGGCTGGGTGCCTAAATTAGCACAGCCTCTGCACTTTGCAGAGGAGCATTTCCTGTGCCATTGTTCACCATGGTCAATAATCCCTCAACTTTCTCAAGGGCATTCCAGGTATGACTGTTGTTTTCATCTGCCTGCTTTAGCTGGTGTCATGTGCTGAGTCAGCCATTGAAGGTATATGGCAGTTATGTATCTGTAAAATATGTTACAATTTTTTTGTGTAGTAGGCACAATTTTTTTTTTTTTTTTTTTGGTGCTGGCAAAGCAATAGCATTTGATATATGGCACAATCTCTCAAGAAAAGATAGCCTGCACTTTGGATAAACTACATGGCCTTTATGGAAGCAAAGTTTCCTCACCACCACAAAGGAAAAATAAATCATATGTAGAAAAGAATCAAGGAAATAATTTAAATTGAGAACCATAGTAGAACTATTTAAGAGGTTAAAAGTAAAATGTACATGGTAAGAGATAGTTTTGGTCACATGTGAATGTTCTGAATTAATAAAGTAGCATATTAATAACATCATCAGAGACAAAGCTCTCCAAAATAGACAAAAATATAATATTTCCTATATGGAGTATGTTATCAGTTCCTCTTTAGGAAAGATTCAGCTATGTTATTAACATTATAATTAAAAAAATCATACTGATAAGTTCTAAGGACATAGCTCAGTATTTTCAAAGTTGAAGTCCCAAAATGAGGAACCTGAAGCAGAAGTGCTCCACATTCAGTCTCCTGGCCCCATCCATCCTCTCACCCATGTATCCCACAGTTGCGCATCAGCTAGGGAGCACACTATGGGCTGAACCAGGAACCAGTCTGAAGGATCAGTCTGAGTTTACTTAGCATGTCAACCCATCCTTTCTGTGTGGGCACGAGATTGCTCTGGAGAGAACTGGTTTTCCTGACAGGTCCAGGAAAATAGGGAAATATTTTGTGCAAAATACATAAATGCTTTCATGTATTTTGAAATATCATGCAATATTATATATATGCACAAATATAGTTGCATGTATATAGCACAATGATCTGAGTTTGGATACAATGATATCATTGTGTGATCCCATATTTTACAGCACTCTAGATTGTCTGTGTCTAGTGAGTCCCACTGAAATGGGTGACTCAGTCAGGTCTGCAGACAGACTCTGAGGATTAACTCAAATTCAGTAATTGCAGGGTGACTCCACTTACACCTATAAGTAAAACCGTCAGTCCTGAAAAACAGAATACACAGGGCTATTTCAGAAGCCAACAGTAGTTAAGGGACACTAAACAGAGCTGGTTCCAATGGTGTCACTTGCAAGAAATAACCATTTTACCAAATAAATTTGAAATATTAATAATTTTAAATCAAAGGAACTAGTTTTCCTACTCCACTTACTCAACAAAACACATTTCTGAAACACCTTACTGTAAATTATGTCCAGACTAAGTGTATGTCATTATTAGGATCATATGTCTTTAAAAGAGAGAACAAGGAATGGGAGAGCAGGGAATAATAAGCAGAAAATGAAAATGAGAGAAACTGTGGCTTTGCCTTTTTCTGCTGCATTAGGCAAAAAAAAAAAAAAAAAAAAAGTGACACAGTAGTTTCTTGTGAACTATGTCTCATATCCTTTGCTACTATGTTGGATAAAGGAGGCGATCACAACAATATGCCCTTTGTGTCATCTGGACTGCACAGGGACTGGTAGGAGACAAACTATTTGTTTGCAAGCCAAAGTGAATGTGGTGCCAGTGCTATGAATTTATAACTGAAGTCACACAATAAGGGGAAAGCTCCCGTCAGAATCTATAGTCCCCTTTGCTTTATGTATAGATTCTCGTCTGCCTGTGCACCAGAAGTTTTCTTTTAATGCTGACGTTGTGGTGACTCCCCCTGAAAATGTCTAATTTCTCCATCGTACTGTTGACCTTGTAGGAACAGGGGATAGTAGCAGCAGACTCTAAAAGGTTATGGAAAGAGGGTTTCACATTTTACTTGCTTCATTTATTTCCAGCAGTATCAGCAGAGTTCATTCTCCTCTCTATTATAATCCTGTATATCCAATTGTAATTGCTTTTATTAATAATGTAAATGAGGTAACTAATTTTCCTCATGGCCCTGGTCTTGACTTAAAATTTACATAAATGGATACTTGTATTTGGGGAGAGTACTCTTCAGTGAGTCTATGAAAAATTATCTGGGTTTTTGTGTGAGGAACTGACTGTACGACTGGAGACTGGCGTTGTATTTTGGATATCATCATTCCTATTCAGCTGGAGATTCAGATATCAAGTGGAATTTTTGCATATTCTTAGGTGAATTAAACAGACATTCATAAATTGTCAAAATGTAAATTTAATGAAATATATAATGTGTCCACATGAGAGATTTACAATACTCAAAGGCAATTAAGATAATCATAATGCAAGCTGAATAGTTTGCTACTTTTACTAGGCTTGCTTTGGTTTTGAATCAATGCTATTCTCACCAAATATGGCATCTTATTCCCAGCATTTCAACTATGTATTTGAAGGAAACAAGTCATTCTCATTAGTCTTTGGAACGCACAAAAAAGATAAATGTTAGAAGAGCTAGGAAATGTTATTTTCAACATGTCTTTTCTGTATTGTCTGCATTAGGATGATCCCTCCTTCTCAGTGACACTGTTGGATGAACTCTTTGCAAAAGGGCATTTCTGTTTCAAGAGAAGCTGAGTGATATGGCCAAGCAAGACAGTTTACTCTTTGCCAAGTTGGTATTTTCAGCTCAGTGGTGAAAAAGAATATCCTTTCTTTTCAGCGAAGGTTCTCAAAATATTTGTTGTTTCCAAAATTCAGCCAGCATGATCCATGTTAAAACCATACACAAACTAAAAGATAAGTGAAATCACCCACCTGCAAATTTCTCACCAGAACTGCAAATGAGGAAAACATTTGCCTGATATGTGCTGGCATGAAACAGCTGTTAGAGTGCTCCTTTCTTTCTGATGTTAGCACATTTTACTATTCCTGCCAACTGCAGAGTAATCTCTAGGGCACCTTGAAAAAACTGTTTAAAAATTAGTGATAAAAATAACCCTCTGCCAAAAAAAAAAAAAAAAAAAAAAAAAATTGTTACTATTGCTGGAAACATTTAATCTTTTTACTTTTATAATTATTTTTTTAGAAGGAATTAATAGTCTGGGGATTTAAAGGGAAATAAAAACAGAGCTCCATGTGCTCACAATATGAAATATCTTGCCCTTTCCAAGATTCCCAAAGAGTTGGGCCAGAGAGACTTGACAGGTCACATAGTTTTAAGGCTTCCCTCTGTCTCCTGCTGCTAAATCTCATTTGTAATAGCTAAAAATACACATCTTGCTTTCCCAGAATAGCTTTCCCATGTAAATGGACTTGCTGCCATTATCCCAGGACATGATGATGTTCTTCAGGGTGGGAGAACAGGAGATGTACTTGCCAACTGGAAAAGAGACACTTTCTGAATGGAGGGTGAGGATTTCCCTGAGATAATGCTTCTACTCAGCTGGAAAATGATCAAGGAATGTGTGACTAGATAGTATTCAAAGTGGTTTCAGGCACCTCTGCAAAAGGAAATGTGTCTATGTGGCCAGGGATCTGGGTTAGGCTTTCCTCCTGAGATGCAAGAAAGGGCTGAGGTGTCTGTACCTGGTGCATTTCATGCATATGTCAGGCAACCACTGGTTAAAAACTGAAGCCCTTTAAGAGTCCTAACATTGCACCTCATGGAATGCCATTCCCTGGAAGAGATATTTAAAGTGTCTGCTCTAATCAGCTCATTCTTGTTTTTAAATATTTTGAGGACATAAATATCTTGTTTCAATAAAACACACCAGTGACTATAAAGGATGCTTCCAGCGACAGCCACTATTTTTAGCACATAATTTTGATTTAACTTGTTATTTTTTATAATGCCCTTAGACTTTCCAAAGAACATCTCAGGCCTTTGGCAAAACTGTTGGCATGAACAGAAATTTCTATAAGAATAACTTCTGTTTCTGAGAAGATTTAGTGCTGTCCTTTGCAAGAGTGTTGCTGGGGAAACGGTGTCTCTTAGTCATATTTCACATGATGCCTAGAATTAATCTGTTAGCAATTCAAACTGGATGGCTCTTTCATTTGGTGCATCTGTTAACAAAGTTTACAGATAGACAATTTATCTACACATGTATTTGGAACAAAACAAATTCACATATTAGACCTCATTGACATTTATTTTCCTCAAAAGTGATTTTTCATTTAACGTGCCCCCCAAAAGTTACCTTTGGTCAGTCCCCTAGAGACAGTGATTTAAATAGATTTATTAATATCTCTTAACCTCAGTTAATTTATATAAAAAAAATCTAGATTTCTAAAGAATATTCTCTCTCAGGGGTTAGGTTGATTGCACTTTAAAGCTTTTCTTATTTTATTACCTAAGCAATATGTGTGGAGGGAAAGAAAATGTGATGGCTTACTGGTAGGGACAGAGTTGACAGAGATGGTGTGAACATGAAAATGAAGTGCATCCATGCATTCAGTGAAGGTAAGTAACTGGCATTCAAATGAACTACAAACTGGCAATCAAGTAAAAGTCAATCTGTGTGAACTCGTCAGCATCAGACTGAGGCTGATTGTTGATTATTTTGCTTCAGATCTGGGTTGTACAGATTTGTGACTGAAGAGACTCCTCATATTTATGCTCACAGGGAGAATCTCACAGCAAGATTCACTGGATTCGAGCTCATCTAAGAAACAGACCATTTAACTGGATCTCTGAACCTAACCTGCAGTTGTAGTCAAAACATGAGAAACTCCAGTGTGAAGGAACACTATCTTTGCCTGAGGAAGTGAGCTACCATTACCCTCTGAGTCAAAATAAGAAATAGCAATGAGATAGTTTCGACCAAATGGGGAGAACTGCACTAATTTGTGGGGGGCAGTGATGTATGAGCTGTCTGTGTGGTAGTACATAATCATAAGGGCTAGGAAGAGAGGAGAAAAAGGAATTATGAAAAATAAGTCCATTGAGCTGGAAAACTGCATAAGAAGGCAGTTTCTCCTTCCAAATGAAGATGGCCTCATTAAACCTAACTTTCTGATGTGGACAGATGTGGAATAATCTGTTTTTTTCCATCATGTGACCTCACTCACTAAACTACCTTCAAGCATTTTATAGACATCTTTCTTCACAGCCTGAAGAAGTTGTTCCTATCAGGTAAGGCAAGAAAGTTTAGAGACCACCTCAGCTTAAAAACTTCACTAACAAAGTGAGACATCTACTCTTCTAGTCAAGCACTTCATCAAAAAAAACCAAAAAAAACCAAAAAAACCCTCTACCAAACAAGGACAGTTAGCAGAATGAATTCCATTAGTCTTTCATCTCATCTAGATAGATTTTATTATTAAGCAAAGACTCATTAACCTCTTACTACAAGAGCAGTGTCAATCAGTTGTGCCAAGGAACTGGATTAAGGACACTTATGAACTCCTTGGTTCACACGTCATGTTTTTCAGTGCCCTCAGAGTAGATGCAGTTAGGAGCAGGAAAAGTTTACAAAGACTTCTCAGTGTTTCAGACCTATGAAAACAATGTTTTCTCTGCAAGACAGTATTATAATTTTTGTACATGTTATTTTTAAATTAGTATACTAAAAATAACACAGTACAGCCTAGTAGTTCCTTTATAAATGTCATACACTTTTCTAATATGAGAAATTTCTGTCAGCCCAGAATAACTCAAAAGGTAGTTTGAGCTGGTTTGCAGACAGGTATATGAAAATGTATCTGACTTCACAGTTAAAAACTAGAAGACTAGAATTCAACCAGATATAGTCCAGCAGCACTATACATTTTAAAATTAGACAACCAGAATTTGACCAGATATAGTCCAGCACTACAAATGTTAGAATATTTTCACACTGACTCCTTCCAGATAAATATGCAGATTTAAGCCTTAATAAAGCACATAGAAAACAGTGTAAGTTTTTCCACTGGACTTGTTCCTAAGGCTTTGAAGAATTTAGAGTGTAAGTAGAATCAGATAAAAGGATATGGATGCTGGATTAGGTAAACAGCAGATTACAAAACAGCATTAGCATTTGCCCTTTGCAAGGTTAAATTATGTTCCTATTTCAAATATTGCATTGCCCATTCATGCTCACATGGGGGACTATCCATTTACACATTTTGGCTGAAAATGGCAACATGATCAGAAATAATAACTATTTTTTTTTTCCTCATAATATACTAGAACTTCAAGGCAGACGTTATTAGAAATAAATAGCTCAGAGGACTGTTGGAGGCATATGTCATAAACAGCCCTTGAACAAAGCAGAATGTTCCATCCAATAATAAAGTAATTTAAAACTAAGCAAAGTGATATGTTCGTGTTAAATTGTGCAAATTTCATGAAACTTGCACCTTGCTTGGTCCTGTTACAACGACATTGCTCAGAATAGCTTCAGTGGCCAGTTTTGTAGGGGGGACAAATCTTTTAAGAGCAACTAATCTCTTCATACATTTTCTTTCTTAAGCCACTGTAAAAGCAGATGGAGCAAAATGTTACTGATCTTACTCATTTCAATTTGAAACTCAAAGATAGCGTGATTTAGCAAAGCCTTTTCAGATTAAAAAGAACCCAACCCATCTGTTTTTATGGACTACTCATCCTTTTTTACAGCTTCAGTTACGCTCAGAATTCTGGGCTGACCCAAACCATCTCCCCAGCCTCTCCAACCAGGGCAAGTGTTCCAGCCCCCCTGCCTTCAGGGTCCCCCTTGAGCTCCCTCCAGTTTTTCCATGTCTTTTCTGCACTAGGGGCCCAAAACTGGATGCAGTACTCTAGGGGTGATCTTACAAGCACTGCACAGAGAAAATAAATTGCTTTCTTGATCTATTGAATATACTTCTGTTGATACAGCTGAAGATGCTGTTAGTCTTCATCACTGCCAGGGCTCCCCACTGGATCGTGTTCAGCCTTTAGGCCACCAGAACACCTAGGTCCTATCCAGAAGAGCTGCTCCCTGCCCTAGCAGGGGGGTCAGTCCATACGAAGTGAAGGGTTCTGCATTTGTCTTGGCTGAACAACATAAGGCTGCTGTTGGCCCATTCTTAGTGCTGGTCTGGGTCTCTCTAGATGGCCAACCTCAAGCATATTGACTGTTCCCACCAGTCTGGCTTCATCACCAAACTCACTAAGGGTACCCTCTGTCACATCCTCCAGGTCACTGAAATAATGTATTAAACATCTTCAGTAGGTCCTAGGATAGACCTCTGAGGAACTCCACTTGTAACCAGTCTTCAGGTAGAGCATGAACCATTAACTAACACTCTCTGAGCCCAACCACGCAACCAGTTTTTCAAATGTTTAGTAATCTGCTCAATTACTGCTGCTATAATTACTATTCTCTTCAACAAACCACCTTCCCCTGTGATTTCAAGACTCCATTGCAGTTTGAATAACAAAAATTAAGCTTTGCCACTACTTTTTACTACTAGTGACCACATACAAAACACAGCTGCACTGTCGGAGGCTGAACAGTAACTTATTGTCCCTTCAGCAGCAGATCCATTCACCAACGCTTCTTTGCTGAATTCTCATGGATGTAGCTCACTGCTTTGTTTTTGGTTTTGTTTTTTCCAGAAGTAAATCAAGTTTAAGACTTTCTTGCCTCCTTTCCTACTGCTTCTTAACTTCATTATGATGACTTGCTGCACCTCGTCTGTGTTGGTACTGCTCTTGGCAGAACTGACTGAGGAGGCAGTAGCAGTAGTGTGAAGATGGCATCTAGAGTGAAAGTGGGACAGAAAGATGGAAATGTCTGAAACTGGCATTCCACAAGAGAAAAACATACCATTGAATATTGTATACTAGCCTTCCTCCTGGATTACCTGAAACAAAACCAGACAAAAAAACCACAGTGTCTGTAAGGTGATTTTCAGTTCCCAGGAATGTTTTCAAAATCTTTCCTAGCGACAGTAACGGTAAATATGAAACTCCATCCTGAATTCTTCTGTTCCTTGTAGCATCCCTCCACCAGCATTCAGGTCAGAATGAAATACAAGTGCTGTAAAACCCTCCAAGTTTGAGCTAATTTTCACAGAAAACTCCTCAAACCAAATGTTATTCAAGCTCCTGAACAGGACATTGAATAGTGGAGCTGGTAAACACACACACAAAAAAAAAAGCATGACATCATCCCAACACTTGAATTTGTTCAACTGTCTCTGAGGGAACATTTGTGTTTTTTCAATAATAAGGGTGCCATGGTTCTCAGGAGGCACAGAAGCTGTTTTCTCAGCAAGTAGCAGCCAAGGTTCATTTCTACTCTTCAGAAACATTCTTTCAGTTCCTGATAGCAATTATGTGCCAAAGGGACACAGCAGTCCATTTTGGAGACTGTCACTGGTGTTCGAGGAATACTGGAGCATTTCCTTTCTCTGAAATGCCTTTTTCCACTTCTTGAAACTACTAAAGCATTTCTGCCAGAAATTATGTATACATAGAGCTCATAAAATTATTTGGAGTCACAAATCACTTTTCATCCCATTGGACCAAATCGGACCCAGAAGGAATGATCATATATGGTGGCTATGTCTTCTGGAGAAAAGTCGAAAACAGAGAGACAATAATACACTCTTTTATCAAGCAGTCTGTTCCCCTATATCCCTACAACATTTTCAGCTGAAGGCCTCTTGGGATTGAAGTTTTAAGAAACAAGGGTTGTCTACCTGAATGGCTCTTTCAGATGACTCAGAGGGACACTCTCAAGTATGGACTTTTAATTGTATACACATTTTTCATCAAAATGTAACTTTGATTAACATGTGTTAGTGAAATAATGATGGCATTTCTTGAAGATAAAATGAGGGAGACATTGTTCATTTGACAAATCAAGTGACCTCAACACTTATTCCTTTATCATAAGCACATGCATTTGTGGACAGGATTTATTCATGGCCTGAATCTGAAGTTTGTTGTAAGAAAGGCCTGTTGCCATGTCAAAATGTGAAAGGACTCCCAAGTAACAGAAAGATCAGAATCAGGGACCAATGAAAATAAGTTAGATTAACCTGGATGTAGACTTTCCTTCTATACCAAAACATGCATACTTTTCCTTACAATAGTTCATAGGATATAATGGGAAATTCAGCCATTTTCTACTGATGTGGAAATGCACTGCTTTATCCATACAATGAAAATACAATTTTGTGAGTCCAAGGACTTGCTGAATACACTTTTGTAGTACTCCAAATGCTAGAGATGGAAACAGAAATATCTCATCAAAAATGTGTGCAAAGGGAACTTTGCTCCATCACGACCACAGGGTTACATGCAATACACTTGCACAGTCAAACTGCTTGAAAAGAGTTGAACATCACTACTGTAAGTGAGCCATTAACTTCCTTAACACTTAAATCCTTGATCCCATCCATCCTATATTGAGGAGAGGAGAGGAAAGGAGAGGAGAGGAGAGGAGAGGAGAGGAGAGGAGAGGAGAGGAGGGGGG